>JAHDVE020007871.1:0-90817 GCA_022606495.2 Halesus radiatus | reverse complement strand
CAATCCGTTAGGTATGTTGAGTCTGTTCTACAGATATTTCAAGGAGTTAATTGCGTTGATCCCCTCTTCGTCGATGCACGTGCGTTAAACTTGACGGCGATGAGCGGAACACCGTTCACAGTTGATGTTGGCTTCATGAGAAAAGGTCGTTTCGCCGACTTGTTTTCATGTAAGTATGTGGGCCGAGCTACCGGCATCTGTCTTTCCTACTATTTAATCTGGGCATAAAATAAATATATACTTTTTTTAAATATATATATTTTCTTTTTAAACTATATATATATACCTATATGCAATCTTGACACCTTCTCTGTGTATGTTATCTCTGAGAACGACAAAAGTATAATGAGAATGTATAATTACATGTGACTCTTGAAGATTCAAAGATGTTGCAGGAGGGACGAAATACGTAAGCTTAAAAATCAACATATATTTATATATATCTGAACTTTTAAACGTGGATACTCGAACGATTTATATTAACAATCCGCTTCGTGCCAAATTTGATGTCTTCCTTTCACATGTGAATAACTTCACACGTAAGGCAAATGTCAATAACATGTGTTTTTTCGAAATATGGATTGAAATATTCTTTCCAAAAGGCGCAGAATATTTCTGAACTTTTGTTTGTATATGATATAACGTTAAAAGTAACGTAACCTTTTTTGACATTTAAAAATAAAAACGCTACCTGAATTAATATAGTGAAGACCTTCACCGGAGACAGAACTTCAAGTTTGTGTTGCGTTGAGATAAGAAAACCACCGACTTAATTTGTAAAAATGGATGTTCATCAAAGTGACAAAATAAATAACAACATGCCGTTCTTAAATTAAAGTTCTTCAGGTACACATAAAGATATACGTTAGTACTGAAAACTAACAGACGTCTCTCTAAAATGTCGCGAGTGGACGACAAAAGCTTTCAGCAGATATTATTCGTCATTACATTTTCAACACTTTGAATAGAAATCTCTATTACATTTTGAGGTTTCAAACTTCGTCCTTGTTTTAAAGTGAGTGGTCTAGAGAGAAATATATCTCGTACTGTTTTGTTTTTTTTTTTTGAACCACAATACATACTTTGTATCATTAGTACTTTGCGATGAAAATTTTACATTTCAGTTACAAATTTGTTTCATAAACTAAAATAATATATTGATGCTTTCGATTGTTCGACTTCATTTTGTATATAGCCACACATCTTCATTTCAAACTGTTAGTTTTAGTATTTCAGTTTTTTTTATTATCGTGGCAGTGTGGTTTTTTCAATTTGGTATTTCATTTAGGATTTGTTAATATTATCTTCTTCTTATTTTAAATGATTAAACTAATGTTTACAAGACAAGATTTTTATGCATAGCACAAATATTAAACAAATTATTATAAGCAATAATTATTACCTGAAAAATCATACAAATTGAATAATCTTCCGAGAAAAAATACATGCTGCCGACGGGACTCGAACCCGCGACCTTTCGTTTACCGAACAAGTCGCGGGTTCGAGTCCCGTCGGCAGCATGTATTTTTTCTCGGAAGATTATTCAATTTGTATGATTTTTCAGGTAATAATTATTGCTTATAATAATTTGATTATCTTCTTCAATGATTAAATATTACATGAGGTTTAAAAGCTTCAAAAAGTTATTAATATAAATTGAATATTCTTTCTAGACTTGTAGAAAAAGTCGATAGATGTCCCATATAAATAAAAATCAGATAGGTATATCCGAAACACTACCTAGATTGCAATTACATTCAGGTAGAACTTTGTAATCATCACACAGATAGGAGCCATTAATATGGGATTTAATGGAGGATAATATTCCCAGATGCGAGTGATACGTTTTTTTTTCAGTTTCGTATTTCATTACGGATTTTTTATTATTATCGTCTTCAATGAATCTTAAATTTTATATACTAATTAAACTTGACGTACGTTAAAACAATTAGACAAGAAACTGGTAATATATATAATAATTAAGTTAAATCTACTTACCTAGTTTTAAGATTAATTTACATACTCGTATATATAAAAATAAATGAAAATTAATAAAACATAAACTTATGTATTATTATTATTTGGAAAAATTGATATGGGTATTATATTATATTATTATATTGTAAATAATGCAAGGCAAGCGTAATGAATAAGATATAAGAAATTAAGAAAGGGACGCTTAGATGGTTTGGGCATGTAGAGCGAATGAACGAAGAAAAGAGTGTAAGGAGAATATATGACGTGAATGTGAATGGATGAAGAAGTTGAGAACGCTCTAGGAAGACATGGCACGATCAAGTGAATCAAATACTTGAGTCGGGCCATGTCAGAAGTCCGAATAACAGAAGAGAATGTATGAATGTGAATGAAGCAAGAAGCGTATGCCTATATCGGGTTGTTTGGCGGTCCACCCTCTCTGCCTACCCCTGCGAGAAAACGGCGTGATGGTTAGTTAGTTAGTTAGATATTGGTATAACGTGCTCTCATGTGACAACTTTGTGAGACTACCTCTCTTTTCCATTAATCTTGTACTATTAATGTAATTATTTTTGTATGAATACAACAAGAACAAAAAACCACATAGACGTGGGCGAGAGGTTACGGTCCTCCACTACGAATCCGGATGTTACGGGTTAAAATCCCGGCGTTGGCAAATAAATTTTCTTTGGTCATTTTGTTCAGTTCCGGTTGCAACCGCTTGGCGGAACGGTCGTCAAATCTTTGCTCTTCGCCCTGCCACGAATAAATCCGTTGTAATGCCGTGTATCAAAGCTTTTTCCTCAATATTACATTAATAGTACTACATTTAGTATATTTTGATCGTTTTTACCTTAATAAACTTGTTTGTGCCTCCCCATAAGTCATAAGCCATAAAAACAGTTTGTGCGTAAAAAACCAAAAATACCTAAAAAATTCTTGTGTAACACCTCGAATCGAGAGATTTTAAAAGCAGATTTTTTCAATCTTCTATTTTTAATACACAAAGATTATTCCTAATAATAAGTTTTTGCAGTTGGATACACAGTTTTGCGGGCTTATCGCCCACAGTTTTTTTTTTCTTTTCGGTTACTTACCTGAAAGTTGTATTTTTATAAAACTGTCCTTTGTATAATGTATTGTATAATGACGTCCATTGTATAATGTCCATTGTATAATGACGTCCTTGCGGACGTCATTTTCGTAAACGTGAATTCTATCCGGAAAAACGTATGTAGAACTTGTACCTGCTACCACGTGGTGTTCCAGTTACGCACGGTCTGTCTATGGAGTTGGGGTACCTACCACTTTAATTTGTTCGCTAAACATGAAACGAATAAAACGTTCATACAATGGAGAAGGCTTCAAAGTGCTTGCTTAACCATTCGAACGTTAATAGTGTGCCTGTGGAGTAGTACCCTTAGCGATGAAGTTGTCTTATCCCTACAGTTTATAGAATATAAGGTTCTGACTTTTATACCCGCCTTCGCCCGAGATTTGAATTTCAATTTTGGAAAACGTGAGGCTGTCAGAATGTAACTTGTGACGGACAACTAGTGCAACGAACATCATACCCAAGTTATATTATTTAGGCCCTGTAACTAACCGGTTTCAAACGGTTTTTTTTTAACACTCATTTTTGGCACAATTAAAATTAGAGTTAAATGAACACTTCAAAGGCCAGTGTAAATGATGTTGCAAGCTGAAAGAAGTTGTGTTAACCGATGATAACTCGGATTAGAATATCTATACAAATTTCATGACCCCAAATCTCACCGTTCGAGATATTTTACTTCTGAAGATGGCGGAAATCTGTTAAGATCAGTATATTTCTATAAATATTGGAAGTGTTTTTTACAAATATTTGAGAAACTAAAAGCTTAAGATGCTGCAAGACAAAAACTTATAAATGGTGGCCAACCCACGCATTGCAGTGGTGGGGGGATCAGGGAGATAACTTTTAGTCTAACAATACCTATCTAAATAGGGGAATATTATTTTACACAAAGATGCTTCGGTTATTAGCTATAGAGTTCGAAGGGTGTGGGTGAATAAAACGGGTTCTTTTAAAACGTTGACAACAGTGTTATAACGCGAAAAAAAATTCTATTTTAATATCTCCTGTTAATCAATAAGTTGGATTACATTTACATCAATATAATACATTCACGTGTGTTTTTGGCGCACGTGGAAAGTATTTTCCCACAGAAATGTTATTTTTGCATGACATTTTCAAAAATAATTGAAACAGATGGGATATTTATTCATACGAGTACACCACACAAAAAAGGAAAAATAAACTTCACATCACAGTGATTAAAATTAAATATATATATATATGTACATTGTACTTGACCTTCACCCAAAGGCTTGGCCATTATATTTTAATGTCGTTCAAATTGAGATAATGTTTTTAAACAATATTTTTTTTATTTATTTCTTAAAGTTTAACAAAAAATTCGCAAAAAAATGTTACCTTACTGGGGTACCCCGTTCTAAGGTCACATTGTACATGGTTTTATATAAAGAATATGAATTTGGTCAAGTATATTTTAAGTTTGATAAAAAAAATTAAGTAAGATTTCGTAAATATATTAAAATATTACTAGAGGAACATGATAATGCAATAAGATTAATAAGAATTCTAAAAAATTATTAGAAAGAATGCCGTGACCGTTAAACCCTGTTTGGTTGCAATATCATATCTATATTCTTCCTTCCCATGTCCATAATCCATATCTTAATACTTTTTTTGAATTCGGTTAATTTTGTAATGGTTTTTATTGCTAGAGGGGGGATGTTAAATACTTTTATAGAGAAATATTGCAAATATGTATTGAATACAGCTTGTTCAACAATAATACCTTTATTTGCAAAACATTTCAAGGGCGCCCCCAAATATAGAAGATACATTTTCATTAAAGTAAATTTACGTAAATCACTTTAACTTTGTAAACTAACAGAAAGCGAAATTTACATATTTACAGATATTGCGGACTGTCGTGTTGGGGAAAAGGTTTATAATTATTGTGGGTCAATATGTTAATAATAAGCGATATACCAATATAACTTTGTTTTCATAATATGTAAATCAGACTTGTATCATGGTAATGCAAAACCAAATAACAAGCCTTTTTTAAAAAATAATGGTATGAAAGCGAGTTTAACAATTCCATTCAATGAATACTTGAAATTTTGTAGTTGAGAAATGAGAAATGAGATCACTTCGCTATCGGTGTTTGGAATTGGATATTTGAAAGAGGGTGCAACTTTTTTTTGCTTTTTAAGTGTTTTAGTTCTAGGTATTATTTTTATTGTGTTTGTGCTTCTCACGATATTTATGAAAATTTGAAGGAATTTTTATTGCACTTTAATGTTCGGAGATATTTTCGGAAATCGGTACTAAGTACTACGTAGTAATATAACTAACACTATAAAAATCAACATTATGATCTTGAAGTAATACTTAAGTAAATTTTAATATTAATTTATAAACATACTGTTGAGAATTTCTATATCATTGTTTGGGGTATTTTTTTCAAACCAACCCGGATTTAAAGCGGAAATAAATATATTTAGGTGCTTTTATCGAAAAGACTAATTTTTATTATTTAGGAAAAGGTTGAGAAGGGAAAGGAGATAGATTAAGGTGAGTGGAAGAGCGGAATCAAGCTTGTAAGAAAAAAATGCCTCTTTGGCTTAGATTGGGTGGTATTTACGAGGGAACCCCATACTTTATTACTTCAAGTGCCTCACTGTAATAACTGACATTTATAATATGAAACTCTCACTTTTAAATTGGCATAACTCCATGGACTGGGGTTAAAACACATATATTCTTTTCATTTTATTGGAATAATTTACTGAGGCTTATGTTCTTCATTGTAATATAATCATTAAGGAATTTAGTATTAAAGAATCTCAATGAAATATGAAACACAAGAAGACGCAGAAAAAAAGGCAACTTTTTTATTTTTATATGAATACCGAACAAGAGTCCAAACTGCTTCCAACCGTCTGGAGCCAGTGAGACTATGGGATCCCCAATTCGGGAATGTTGTGAGGCTGAAGGTATTGGGAAGGGGAAGGGGAAGGAGGAGTGGAAGAGAAAGGTGGGGAAATTCCTGACTATTCAGATCTGGTCACATTTCAAAAGCCATTTCAACCGACGTTTCAATTCTGAATGGTGGCAACGGTCGTAACTGAGAATCGAATCCAGATTCTCGGTACTATCGGGATCAACACTCTCTCAATTGAGCTATTGATAGCAAATTGTTTTTCTTCCGCATATAAATATAGGTTTATCCGAAACACTACGTAGGTTGCAAATACATTCGAGTAGAACTTTGCAATCATACAAAAATATGGGAATTAATTGAGGATAATATTTATAATTCTTAAATTGAGAAATCGATGAAAATTACGGAAAATAATTAGGTCGCTGTAGCTCAATTGAGAGAGTGTTGTCCCGGTTCTGCCAATTGCGATATTATTTTGTCTTGACTTGATAAAGACGGACGTAATATTATGCAAGATACGTTTACATGTTCAATCATATTGACAGCTTCAATAAAAATATATTCATTTTAATTTTCGTCAATTTTATTGCCGTCAATATTATTGACATAATATATCCCTCGCACTACCAATATATTGAAAAAAATCGATATTGCTTCAATAATATTGACCGTGTAAGGCGGACCAAAACGGTCGGTAATATGGAAAAAGAACAGTTGAAAATTTTCATTTCTTCGTTTAGTAGATCAATTTTTTTATAAAATCTATTAAAGTTACGTAATACGTATATCAAACGAAAGAGGACGCATAGCTTAATGGTGTTTCATTTTTTAAAAAATCCTGATTTTGCTATTTATTACATTTAGCGTGAGTTGGCTAATAATAGTTTTCGTAGATGGGTACTCAACAAAAGATAGGACATTTTCAACAGCGTAAACGAAATCCCAACCCCTTTGTACATCCATACTTTCTACAACTCAACGCGTTGGATAGGATAACCTTAACTGTATGAAATAGTATTAGTAAGGGATGCGGGCGAATTGGGGAATGGCGAGGAAGGGGTGGATGCGCGGGGTGGGCCAGATGGAAGGATGTTAAACAGTCCCTTGATAAAAAGATACATCGAGGGTAAAAAACCCTGATGGTTTACAAACAAGAAGCTTATTAACGAACATGGCTTGCGAGAACCGAAATAGGTTCATTATATTTTTTAAACATTTACGCTAATTGCGAAAAGTCTGCAGAGAATATGGCCAACCTAATTGGGTACATTTTTTGTGCTACCAAAAAAATATTATTGAAATGAGGAAGAAGTTCTTTAATTTGAAATAAAAGAATTTCGTCGCCCTAATTAGTAAATCCTCAATTAGTAAGTCCGTTCTGTAGCTAAAAGTGATTTGAATGTCATATTTTAGCATTTCTTTTACATTTTTCTAAGTAATGCTCCTATATCCATGACAATTATAAATAACCAAATAAACGTATAAAGTAAATCTCATAAATCCATCTAGTAAAAAAACAAAGAGTAAATCTCACAAATCCTTTAATGTCTCAAGAAAACTGTGATTTATTATTTGCCAAAAGATGGTGAAAACATTAAGGTATGCAAGAGAGTATTTTGCTACACATTAGCATTAGTAACTTTTACACTGGAAAAAGCAGGAGAATATAAACTCGTCGAAAGATGCTAGTTTTGAAATTAACACAAACATTCGCTCTTTCGCTGAAAATATTCAATATATTTTTTATTAAAATCTCAACGTAAGATGGAGTCACATTACTGTACGTCCTCACCTCGATAAAAAAAATATACCTCCAGCCACAGTGGGCTTCGAAAGTCTCATTAATTTTTATGCAAATAATTGGTGTAGAGATCACGGATCACATTCTCTATCAATTGTCTCTTTCCACAAAGCTCTGAAAGGCGAAAATATTTCTCAATACCAGAGGAAAAGGGACGAATGCGAGGCTTGTATTAGTTACAGGATGGGCAGTGACAATATAAACCAGTTACAGTTTGATCTCTACACGGGGAGAAGAAACAAGAAGCGAGAGGCGATAAAATAAAGAATGTGAAGTTTTATTTTTATTTTTATTTTCATTTATTTATTTATTCATCTATACAATCTTAATGTAATAAAGGGCTTATGGTCTTACTGGGAGAACCTGCGTTGGGAGCAGGAAAAGTATGTATTTACGAAGGACCTTCTGACGGTATTGCTCTGTCCTAAATGTACTATGTCGAGTTCAGATCATCGAAATATATTATATTATCTGGGGAGTCTTTATTACAAAACTAAAATAGTAGTTCACGACTTCTGGTTTTTCGATTTAATGAAGTCGGTTTTTGCTTTCTGTGGAACGAGACAGAGGGTGGATTAGACGGTGGAGAATTTTTTACACTAATTTTAAGATACCTGAAATAATTTTTCTTTATCATTTTCCAATTTAAATCATAATTTGACATCTACTATTTAATATATTCGTAATAATACATATTATTATAAACTCAAGTTACCCGCACATTTCAGTCCACCCGACTGAACCTTACGTAACCTAATCTAATTTAACCAAACCACAGGTGCCTAACCTAAATATATCTACCTAACCTAAACATATCTACATAACTTAACTAAACCAAACCTAACCTAATTTCACCCAAATCTTGAGGTTTCTATGGAATATTATTGATTTCGTGAAAAATTCGCTTTGCAAATACCTATCCCAAACACATATTTTTTAAATACATCGATACATCGTTATTAGTTAGCACTAACAAAACCTACTCTATTACAGTCCTCGCCGTAACTGAAACGGTATAGGTTTTGTAAATAGGATGAAGGACGTACACGAAAAAACATAGTTGTTTAGGAAAGGCAAAAGACGGTTTCACGTATTATCAGATTATCTCAGTTAGGCACACTACCTTTCCAGCTTTCTATATCGGATATCCGTTTGTTCCATTTGTGTAGGCCTTTGATAGCCAGAGATGACAGTTCAACATTGTGAGGGTCCGCCATTTTGGGTAATATACATCCTTATATGCGTAAAAAAAATGAACCACAGATATTACTCATAGCAGAGTTGCCAAAAAAAATAAAACTGTGCAGTACCTGCGTAATATCATTAAGATCAATATTCCACAAACAAAAAAACTTCCTTTCGGAGAGGTCTTCAATTAATGACAAAAAAAGCTGAAACAAAAACTAATTTCGACTCCATTGATCAAAAATATAACTACAATAGAATAAGGATGATAAAAGAAATTTTTCATATAGTTCACATTCACTTCGTGTCAAATACGAACAAAATGGCAAATACAAAGTACAAAGTAGACCCTGATATGTTTTTCACGTGCGATATCTCTCAACTTCCAGTGAAAACTTACATAAGTAATAATGCAGAATTGTACAAAAAGTGTCGTTTTACAATGTTTGAGTAATATCTTCAGGATCTCCGGTTGAACTAAGTAAAATCGGGGAACTTCATCGAGTTCAAGCAAATGTCTACCTTACTGAAGTGTGAAACGTATGAAAAAGTGGAACAAATTTGAATGATTCCAAAAACAAATGAAGTCCGAGGTTACACAAAAGCGGTTCACTCAGTAATAATAATACAATAATAATAATAACAAAGCATTAATATAGCGCAGTTTTGTGTTATTTCACTTCAAGTGGGTTTACTATAAATAAACTTATAAAAAACGATTAGCTAACTTCATTCAATGGAATTTCTACAGTGCTCCTTTTATATTCTATTTATACATTCTCAACATATTACATACATTCTTGCTTATTCTTAATATTACTCCTACAGTACTCCTTAGGTGCATATTCATCTAATAAAATTACAAAATATTATACAGTATATACACAGCAATACAAAAATAACACATTCACAATAAATGGACCCTGTGGGAGAACGCAAGTCAAAATCATACGTTTATTATTAATATATGGATAGTTTGTTAGTTATGCAATACACACACAATTGGAGATGCACATAGCAATTGTAAAATATTATTATGAACGTTTTATTGACAACCATGCATATTAAAATGTATTATTCCTTGACATTTCCCAGCTCCGTCATTAAAATTGTCTGCGCATTTCCCGAAAGATAATAAATCTATTAATGTTTACGTTTTCCCGCTTCAATTTGAATAAGGAATAAAGTGCCATGACTATTTGAATAAGTTAGTATTTGCATGAAATGTGGTGTCAACGGGCTACCCAAAGAGAAGGTATACAATGTGGACTCCCTTCACAGAATATAAATTACACAACATTATATAATATAACATTATTCATTTTGAAAGACGCGTGCAAATAATAAAAGACACATTTCATTCAAATATGTCCTCGTCAATGAGAAAAATCTCTTTAATCCAGTTTGTGTCAATTTTTATTTATTTATTTATTTACGCCCTTAGGGCTTTTACATAAAACAAGTTAAAACAGTGCAATACAATTATGAACATAGAAATAATAACATAGAAATAATAACAATAATAACAATGTGCAATGGCGCAAACTGTGTGTTGAGGAGTGACTACAATCAATAGTAAGTTTAATTATGATCGAAGCGCTTGTACGTTGATATCCTTTCAATATTTATAGCATCGTCTAAAACATATTTATTACCAAGTACATGCAGACGATTCATTATGGAATTGAGTTCAGCGTTTGATCCTATATTGTTACAATGATAAGGTAATTTGTGGCGTACTGTTCGACCCGGTACATGGAAACATATTAATGAGAGAAGTTCAGGGGAGTTCAACAAGTTGTTAACAATTTTAAATAAATAAAATAGGTCTGAACAAATTCTTCTTTCTTTTAATGTATCGAGTCCCATTAATTGTAACAGAGAGAGGTAATTAATGTTTTCGATGGGTATTCCCAATTTAAAACTAATGTAACGTAAAAATTTATGTTGGAATCGCTCAAGGGAATTTTCATGTACGCTGTAGTAAGGATTCCAAATGTTGGAGTTAAATTCTAGTTGACTTCTAACAAGAGAAGTGTACAGTAATTTGACAGTGTTTAAATTTTTGAAATCCTTTGAAATCCGTAAGACAAATCCTAACATTTGCATTGCTTTACTGGTTATATTATTAATATGTTTAATGAATGTTAATTTAGTGTCAAAGGTTATACCAAGGTCTCTGATTTCATCAACAGATAATAAGGTGTGATTATTGAGAAAGTAAGTAAACAGCAGTGTTTTTTTTTTCTGTGGAATCTCATAAGTTGGCATTTTTTTACATTAAGAGTTAATTTGTTCTTGAGACACCAGTCGTAATCATAAAAATAATATCATCGAATTATTTTTTAGATATACCTATCAAAATGCTTTTTAATTTTTAAGTGCCAATTAGGGGATTGATTTTCTGACAGCATCACGATCATGATTTTTGAATTGTCTTAAGTACACATCTCAAATAATTTTAGATAGGTACTAAAATAAAATTTCGTGAGCAAAAATATCTTGGCCTAAATTCTGAGCCAGCGTGTTTTTATGCGTAATTGGAGACAAGCGGTTGACGCGACAAAGTAATTTCAAACACATCACTACGACGGCAAAAAGAATTATATGCTTCCCAGGGATGGAGCGCATCCGCGTCATCGTGTCGTATATACCAGTAGGCCGTATGTCGTATTTAGCTTCGTATTATTATGCCGGCTCACAGTGACCATCCTGTTATAATTATCGGGACATTTACATTAACATATATTATTTTTATAAACAATATTTATTAGCCTGAAACACTCATCCAAATTGAAAAAACCTTCCGAGAAAAGATAAATGTCGCCGACAGGACTCGAACCTGCACCCTTCTGATATCCGGACAGATGCTCTACCGTTGAGCTACGTCGGCTTATCGCAAACCCGCCAAGTTAATCAATATATACTAGTGTTTCATTCAATAATTACTGTTTTTTATTATATTTCACCTGTAAACAACCAACTTTATTAGTATGAGGAAGGCTTGTAACGGCTAAATCCCTCAATAGGTGGCGTCGAGACAAATTATGTCTACATTTTATTGGTGAGAAATGTTTTGACTTGTCAAATATTTATTAATTGATAAACTAAAGTTTTTAAGACAATATATATTATTTTGTATTAAAGTACCGATAATAAGTACCGATGTAATCAATGATTACAATACATTAGATTTATTTATATTAATAAATAAATACATTCGAATTGGAATCGAAATAAACACCCGAGTTGATACAGAAATTATATTTATTTATATATTTGTTAAGTTGATTTTTTTTAATGCGTCCCTGTTCTTTTTATGGGTACTTTTTAGGTCAATATTTTCTTCGCCAGAAAAATCACCTCAAGGGTGCTGTACAAATACTACTTGCTAGGGTTTATCTTATTGAGTAATATCTTTGTAATTGGACACTGTAGAGTCACACCGCACGCCTCTGCAGCCCTCTTAATAATATCCGAATACTGCAGCATTCAGTATTCGCGTATTATTCTTTTTTTGTTAATTATCGGGGTTTTTCAGGGAAACAAAAGTATATTATAATTTTTACTTTGAATGTTGAGTCTCGTTGCCGTTCCTCTTTATCCGGCCATCGTCTTGAGCAATTAATCTAAATTTCTCAAATAACAACAAATGTTTATCAAAAAATCACTTCCATAGTGTTTCATAAATTCAAACATCTAAAATTGTTGGAATTTATCCATCTTAAATTGGATGGTTACATTATCGACATTCAGCAAAATATTACGCTAATACCATCGTAAAAACTACAATTTACCTTAACTTTTCTCAATAAAAATACCGCCAAACAGTCTTAACAACCTGTTGTGTTTGACTTTTCGACGATTTATTTCTTAAAGATTTCATTTTTCTAAAGCGCAATGACATTTTGAATTCAGTGTTACTAGTTTAGAAAGAAGTCGAATGATCCCAGGCAGGTACTAAGTCTATAGTATTATTAATAATAATATTGATATGTTATTTTTACGGTAAAATTATTATCGAGCAAGTGCGTGTAAATGTTAAATGTCTACCTCATCGTGTAAGAATTTTATAACCACTGTGTGCGTTTAATGAATTAAAGATTTTTTCTTATTTTTTCCAACTAGCCATACCATAAAAGTTCTACGATTCGAAAGAAACATATGTTCGCGACATTTCCACGATTAAAGAAATTCGATATTCAGGTATCTTCCGTCTTTTTCGTTTTCATGTAAGACGTGTGAGAAGGGAGATTTTTTTAAAGAATTTTAGGATGATCGTCTCTGGGTCTCTATAAACGACTCCAGAATTTCAATGTCATTATATGATCGCCTTTATAAGCAGTTCTTAAAAAAATATTTTTTACGAAAACATAACATATCATGGTGGTGACTTTTTATCTAACCATTACAATGTTGAAACGGTTATATGTTGGTACCGGTGACTGGACATACCAACACACGTATGAATCGGCACACTTTTCAAAAGTGATATAAAGTTTTCAATAGTATGAAAAAAATACTGCCCTTATAATCTAATCTAACCTAACCCAGTTCACAATTTTTTTTTTAAATTTATATAAAAATTAAAAAAATTATTTATTTTAACTGGGTTAGGTTAGATTAGGTTCATGGGCAATTTTTTTGTTCACTGGAAACTGTATATTACACTCTTGTTCAATCTCTGCTTTCATATAATGTTGTATGTTGGGATTCTTGTCACAAGACTACCCTAGAGCCCATAAATATTGATCAGAATTAATTTTAAAAACAATCCACAAGAAATTTTTTTTTTAAACATTTATCACACTTATTACACAAAAGAACTATCGTGATTACAAAAGAAACATCGTTTCAGGGGCGCCACGTCACAATCAGATTGATGAATTATGACATAAATTGAACTGGTCTCATTAGCTAAGTCGGTAAAGCGGTTGCCCCGGATAGGCAGAGGTCCTGGGTTCGAGTCCCAGATGCGACTGAAATCTTTTTATTTTCTGTTGTTTTTTTCCGATTTCATGTTTCATTTGTGTCATGTTAATATTATTTTCTTCAATGATTAATTAAAATAATTCTCAAAGACCGTATAACCGGGAATTCTACATACTGGGTTGCTAGGCTCTTTACTGAATTTCCAATGGCCGCCTCTAATTAGTTGTTGTGGTATGGAACTACCTCCTCTAGTGCTGCCGAACGAAATTGTAGGAAGCTCCTGGAACGGATGGCGTTGTCATTTGTAATGTCAAATGTCATAGACAATGGTGAGGTTGGAACTTTTAATCGTTACAAGATGTTCTTAATTCTTTTAAGAGGAACATATTTATTAGTGTGGTTGCAATATAATTCATAAGTACTTCTGTAATTAAACAATTATTGAATAAAGGTTCACCAGGTTTCGCTTGAATTTATTTATTGTATAATATACGCCTTATATGGGCTTTTACATATAAAGTTAGTTATAATAAACAGGTGCAAAACACATCACAGTAGGTTCATAGATAATATATCGAACAAATACAAGAATAACATGGTGTACTATTCTAAGTAATAAGTTCCAGAGGCGAATAATCAAAACATAAGTCACATTCACTGTTACTTATACTCTAGCCACATATATTAATAATTATTGAGGATGTGTGCAATAATCGTTTGTTTGTATTTGTATTCCGAGCAGTTGAAAATGTCTACTATATCTGAATATGTATTACCTTCTGTGTTGAGTCTAGGTACCAATGAATATTTGAATGACTCAGTCCTGAAATTATTGTTACAGTTGAACAAAATTTTAGCTGACGATACCAGGGCTGTCTATATAACCATTAACAATTTTGAAATTAATAGTTAAGTCAGAGACAATTCTTGTATCTGATAGTTTTAATAATTTTAGTTCTTTCTTTAAGTAATTGTAATTTACAGTTTCAATAGGTAAACTGAGTTTATAGTTAAAATATATTAGAAATTTATGTTGAATTTGTTCAATGGAGGCAAAATGAATTTTACAGTGAGGGGACCATATAGAAGAATTATATTCGACTTGACTACGAACTAAGGAAGAGTATAATAATTTTAATGTTGAAATATTCCTGAAGTCTCTAGCATTTCCGGAGAATGAAGCCGAGCATTTTTAAACCTTTATTTGTTATAGAATTTATATGAGTAAGAAAATTTAATTTAGAGTCGTAAACAATGTCCTTTTGAATTACACTGCACCATAGAACTACTAACTGTCTTCACATAGTTCGTATATGCTTTATTTTTATTTATGATTTTAATGAGAGTTTTTTGAAAATGACTCTTTGTACATTTTATTTATGAAGTACATTTTGAAGTGCTTCCAAAAGTAATCAAGGAGATGTGTTCCAGTGTCGGGTAAACCGTTGTTTATTTCCTTGGCGAGCGGCGTGTCGCTAATCGCTATCAGTGGGAACCGCTAACTTCTATTAAATCAAGCCACTCTGACGCGTCCCACAAGGGAAAGTATGACAGGAAGAGGGTAGTTAATGACGCATTCAGCAGTGTGGGATAGCCACAGAATTCCCATCTCGTAGAAAGGATCAATAATTTTACCGGTGGAGCAAGTAGCTAACTTCCAAACGAGCTAACAACTGTAACTGATAAATTCGGCAATAGTTAACTGTGTAAACACAAATGTTTCAGAATTTACGGAACGTAAACTAAACGTAAATACTTGCATTAACGAGTATCGATATCCAATCATTCTAGCACCATAATATCATTTGATGTCTATTATTGTAACAATTTACTCTATTTGAAAAAAAATAAAATAATGTAATTTCTTCAAACGGTTGGTTTTCACTTTGTGGCGTCATTATTAATAAACGAATTAAATAATATACTTTGTATTCAGCACTTTATTAATATAAAGATATCTACATGTTTCGGAAGCGATGCTTTCTTCATCAGGAGTAATACTATATTATACATGTATTACTCCTGATGAAGAAAGCATCGCTTTCGAAACATGTAGATATCTTTATATTAATAAAGTGGTGAATACTTAACTTTTAAAATAATAAACACGAAAAAAATAAATTAATCCATATTTAAAAAAATTCACCGGAAACCAAAATGTCGTGTACATTTTTTACCCCAAATAAGCCCTGGAATCACTGATTAAACTTTCTCGGGTATTTCCCGATACACCCTGTAAAGTATTATAAATAAAGGAGAAAGGGTATGCTCCGTGCTATTGTGACATTTTCTATGAAAATTAATACATATATTGCATGATTATTGGCGCATACGTGTAAGTGCGTAGCGGGGTACAAGTTAAAAAGCCATTTTACAACAGTTGTCATTACGATTGTATTTATTTCCATTCTCCAAGTTCCACAGTTCCCTGCCGACAGGTTTATGTGAGGACGCCAGTAGTAATATTATTATCTGGTTGGAAGGAATTACCCGACCGATCCGCAATCAGCTGAGCGGCACGCGAGCGAGATGTCCTTCCTCGCCAATGGTCTAGTGAATAACAAGATACCACCTTGCTTTTCCGCAAGTGATTGCTGATAATCTTCTTTATTGCGCTGTTTTTGTGAAGCATTAAATTACCTCAAGGCCGCTCTAAAATGAGTAAGTCAAAATAAATCCTAAATATGATTCTATATTATCAAAAAATAAATTCACGACCACTCAACAAATGATATTTTAAGTAAATTTATTAAGTAAGATGCTATATATAAGTATTTATCCGTACGCTGTTTTGTGCACATTTAGGTATCACTTTATCAGCGGGGTCAAGTATTCCCTGCATTCTAAGTCTCAACTCCCCCAAAATTAACAATTTATTAGCAAAATACATTTATAAAAATGGCTTTAAAATTTTAGTCATTGGGGATTAAAAACACATAAATTTGCACTGTTTAATTTATTTAACTTATCTGCTTCAATTTTATTTGCCCAAATATTATATCTTGTTTAAAAGTAACTAATTTTTAGAACAATCTGTACTATTAAAATCTAACTGATTATACCGCCTTATATTATATCGCCTTTAATGGGAGTGAAAGCCAAACACAAAAATCAGTCAATGTTAATGTCAAACTGCTGATTGTTATAAGGATGCGTATATTATAATAGGGTGTATTTAAATAAAGAGATTTATTTTTCCAATTGAAGTTACTTTTATTTAACACTCAAAGTCACACAGCGATGTTATCAGGCAGGTTGGAATACGGAATGTGTTGCTTTGCAAAACACCTTTTTGGTGGTATTTTACACAAATGGCGATTAAAAAAAATTTATAACAAATCTTTTTAATTTCTGTTGTTTTTTCGGTTTCGTGGTTCATTTTGGGATGTGTTAATATTATCTTCTTCATTGATTAAATATGTATTATTGTTCAAATATTTGTATGTCTTGTCATTGTTTAGTAGTATCCAATAGTACTGGGCGTTGACGGCAATTTTAAATAACGCCAACGGCATTGGCATTGTCAAATATATTGGAAATAACGCCGACGCACAGAGGACGAAGAAAAAGTAATATTAATTTACACTCAAGTAAGAATTTACAAAAAATAATAATAGTACATTTTGAATACACAAATGTCTGAAGCAGATCTTACACTTTTTCCTGTCCTAGTCCTAAGACCACTTGCCTGAAAAAAAATTATTAACACTATTTTTTTTCTTATAGCAACTCACATTGTAACGGAAGATTTTTGTTCGAATATTATTCATGTTTTTGTAAAATTTTGTGCCCAAAATATTCAAACCTGGCGCTGTGTAGTATCTTTGTTTTATGAAACCATTGCCTTATAGCTTCAAATAATTATTTATGGGGAATACATATAGGCATTCCCTAAAATAACAAAGGTGTTCAAGAGAGGACAAAAGATGGTGACGAATGATATATGGCATGAAAGCTGAAACTGCAGTATATATTATTAAATGGGTGCAAAGAATATATTGTTTCTAAACGCTAATTGAAATATTCGTTTAAAACGTTAAAAAAAACTACAAAAATAGTGGTTCATTAAATTTATTGTGAAACACAAATGGAAATTGCATATAGTTTAGTAAATTGAATAAAAAATATCTTCAGGAATGTTAAACTTAACAAACTTAAAAAAATCTCTAAGCGTCACTTAATAGACAACCGTATTTGCCGCGAAGGGAATAATCCATTACCGAACATCCAGTGTACGACATATTTTTGCGACATTACCAATCGGCCGTTATGCCCCTTTGATCTATCAAAATCAACATATAAAATGCATAGACTATATTGCTACGCTAATAAGAGTTTTTTTTAATTTAAAAATGTTATTATTAAGTTTTGCAAATATTTTTAGTTTTTAGTATTGGGATAGCTGTTTGAGAGTTTTACGAATTAAACTTAAAAACAATTAATAGTTTTTTTTTCAATTAAAATTTTGAAAACAACTAAATTTGGATTTTTTATTAATTCCGTCCAAAGTCCGACGTTGACGAAACACAAACAAAAATAACAAAGAACGATCCTCATATTATTAGGGAATCCTGACGATAGGAACATACAATTGTTGAGTGGTTGAGATTGGGACCGCTATAACAACAGCCAACGATTCAACGAATCAACGATTACGGCTACTTTACTTGCCGCCGGCTGAATCGCCTGACGGCTTTGCGCTACACATCAGCGGTATCGGACAGGGAAATAAAAAAAGACGTCGAGTAGGAAAGCACATAACGAAAAGATCATTACGAATCACGCATCATATCATTAGCGAAGTATAAACTGTTGCGCATTTTGTATATTTGGCGACAATTCTGCTAAAAATAATAGATACATAATCAGTTAACTGCGTTGCATTGAATTATAATTAATGGTATTATAATCTAATTGTTGACGGTAATTTTCGTCAAAAGGCATTGGGTGTTGACAGTATCTAACTGTAATTTTCAACGGCTAGTTATATTTTGAAACAGTATAATATATTTTAATTTAATAACATCATACTGAAATATTTTCTTGTACATTCTGTCACCTACCTAACGTACAGCAAAAAATATAGTGCTAGATTTAATAATTTCTTCGAAAGATGTGTAATTATTTTGTGACGTCATTATTAATGTGATAAATAAGTAGAACTTTGTTTACACCACTGTTTTAAACATATAAATATCTACATGTTTCAGAAGCAAAGCTTCCCCCATCAGGATTGTTTGTACTAAAAATTAATGACAAGTATAGAAAAATATTAAACAAATAGAAAAATAATAATGTAATAACATACAAAATACAAATATAAACAAAAATTAACAATAAGTGATGAAAGAAGGTAATAATTAATTCGAAATGTAAAAATATACGAAAAAAAGTGTATATAAAATATTAAATAACAAATAACAAATTTATATTACAAATTAAAATTTATTTTTAGTTTTTATTATTAATATAAATAAAATAAAGAAAATAACAATGCTTAAAGAATAAAACCATAACATTTATTATTATTAAAATTTATGATGAAAATATTCTAAATAGAGTTATTAATGTGAAAATAAATTCAAGAGATAACTATTTGATTATTTATAATACTTAATTGACTATTAACAGTTTTTGTGAGGGAAGCTTTTCTTCCTAAACATATTTATATGTTATAAACAGTGGTGTAAACAAAGTTCTACTTATAAATTATATTAAAATAATATATTAAACTAACTTATATTTTTAAATGTATTGTATGAACCTGCATTTTTATATATGTATTTCAATAAAAAAGAAAAGATATATGCGAGTGCATTATTTAAACCAAGTTCTGATATTTGAAACAATGATGAAACTATTCTATTAAAAGTTGTGGGAAAGAAAAATATTATGTCAATTTTCTTTTATAAAACGCTTTAGAACGTTCAATTCTCCACTAGAAGCCCATTTTTATAAACCTTTAGGTAAAAAGAGTACAAACCTCTTCGACTTTCCGTAATATTAAATTCTTGAAAGGGGTGAAGTCGGGGGCAATAGAGTCAACCTAAAATCACGTCGCATAAAAGCGCCATGAATGGCTACAAGTTATTTCGAATACAAAGCTTTCCACTTCATCATGTTTTTTTTCCGTGCAATGCAAATACTTGGCTAATCTTTAATAGCAATTTAATGAATCCACCAAACCTTTTCTGAAAACACTTTCCACGTCCAGAAATCGTTGAATCATGCTTCAATTTTAAAAGCTGAAGTAAAAAAGTTAAACTCCCTTTCGTAACTTGAGTAGGTTGTGATATAAATGATTGTTAATTTTTATGTAGTTCCTTTAATGTGACAGTTGATGTTAATTCAAAAATACGACAAAAGCGTACAAAAGGGCGATTTCCCCGAAATTTGTTTAGGAGAGCTTTTTCTAGAAAATTCTAGCCGTGGGCGTAAAGCAATTCAATTCGTTTTATCGGCGATCGTTAGTGAAACAACTGATAAGGAATATTCACTTTATAATACAATTGAAAGTCATCGAGTTTAATTTATCCCAGCACGTTTGTCATTTTTGAAAGGTGAAATAAAGTACATTCGTATCGTTTCTTTTAGTATTGTGAGTGTGTTATTAGTATTTCAAATCGATTAAACGATATTTTTTATCGGCCTCCGTGATTTTTTGCTAAATCACGTATCGTCGACAAAAGCTTCCGAAAAACCGATTACGTAATTCCCACCGACCCAACATAGCTTTATGGGAGTACAATACAGGTGTTACCCACAACATGCCTATCACGTGGAGTCTTCAACATCATTGTTCTGTGAAATTTATAATTTGTATATTCTATTACTATTTTCGTTTATACCGTGTCTAAAACCCAGTGGGAATGTCGTTCAAACCGATGGCAGACACCATTAATGTTCTTTTGACTATATTGTTTTTACTATATTTTTTTAGTGCAGTTCACCTGTGAAAAATCACGGCACATTCTGATAAAATAAAAATGCATTGTTTTTAAATAGACGTAAAAAATGAAAATAAAAACTGTTTTTAAAATTGCTGGATAAATTCTTTATATGTACTGAAAATAAGAAATTTTTAATTTGAATGTTACGTACAGTAACGTATTCCGTACTCACATCACAAGCGTAATTATATCGCTTATTTAATAATATTTGAGGGATTTAGCCGTTACAAGCCTTTCTCATACTAATAAAGTTGGTTGTTTACAGGTGAAAATATAATGAAAACAGTAATTATTGAATGAAACACTAGTATATATTGATTAACTTGGCGGGTTTGCGATAAGCCGACGTAGCTCAACGGTAGAGCATCTGACCGGACATCAGAAGGTGCAGGTTCGAGTCCTGTCGGCGACATTTATCTTTGCTCGGAAAGGTTTTTTTCAATTTGGATGAGTGTTTATAAAAATAATTGTTACCCTTTGCGCTATGCACAAAAATCTTGTCTTAAGTTTTTAAGAACTTTAGTTTATCAATTAATATTTAATAATACTTCAGTTTCCTGTAGTAAACTTTTATTTACATCACCTTTAATCAGTTTCTACAAATAATGGGTTCAAGGCGTTTCTTGTGTTTTCTTCATACTCTATGCCGTTTCCGCAAGGAAATGGTCTACGCAATTCGCTTTTATTATGGAAGTTCCGGTTCTCTTCCCGCTGTGGTGCAAAATATAACACACTTTTTTGAACTGTAGTTTTGTGGTGAAATTCTATTCTTGTATTATTATTAAAAAACTTTTGCAATCTTGTTCCACTTATTTAGTTACCAGCGCCGAATTAATTTTCTATTATTTTAAACGCTGACAATTAAATCTAAAGTTTTTAATGTACCAATCTTATGATGGCCGCTGCAGGGTAGAGCCCGGTCGGCCTTTAAACAAGTGAAATAAAATGATAAAGTATTTTCTTCGTGAATTCATTAATTTCGTAAAATAAGAGCAATGGTCACTGCCTGTCTGAGTATTCAAATGTAGGTCGTCAAATTTGATAAAGCTTACAACAGGGTTCATGTAACAGCTGTCGTGAGAGTCGTGAAGTTTCCATTCTGGAATATTTTTCTGGTTTTGATACGTTTCTAAAAAGAATTAAATATTTTTATTTTCGCTAAATATAATAAGAATAATTTTGGAAGATCATTTTTCGATATTTGGCATGAAATGTTTTTTTTCGGTGTTCGAAACAGATTATCTCCAAATTTCCAATGCGGGTTTTGCAACTCTACGACTCATAATAAATAAATACATTTCTATACTGGCCTGGGTTAGCGACTAACAACTACCCGTGTGTAATACGTGAAAAAGTTTTTTTAATACCATACCTTCAATTCGATATATTTTACCAAACCAATACGATTTATTTTTTTAGGTAATATCTACACCTATTCAAAAGAATGTTTCCCAGCCTCATTCACTCTATTATCAAGGCTTCGAAAATCCTTTCAAACTGTTACGGGTAGCTTTCCGATAAGGTTGTTACAAACGAGATTTACCTCGGAGTAAATATTATCGGATACGGAATTTTGTTGCACACAAAACGGTCGATCGTTGTCGCGAAAAGTCTTTGAAATATGTCCGGACTTACATTGACAAAGTGAAGCGAGAGATGTTCGCCGGATAGGAAAAAGTTCCCCAAAGAAAAACTCCTAGAATAATGCATTTAAGTAAGGCTCTTCGAATATATTTAGATTCCGTCATACGTTGACTTTACAGACTCTTCGATAGGAAATTGCTCCAATTTGTAAGGCTGAGAAGGATGTAGATTGTTTGATCTTCGCATTCAAAGGAATACAATATGGGCTTAGTTTTCAAGCTTCTCACTTATCTTCTTTGTCATTTTTTGAGAGGATACTTTTGATGTGAAAACCTTTGTGACCATTAAATCGGAGTTCATTCATACGTCTGTGTTCATGTACGAGTGCTGTATAACGAAATATATGTCAATGATAAAGTCACCAATAGTCGGGTTATGAAATTGCCAATATTGGAGGATAAATCAGAAACAATTCGGTGAAAAACTTTACCTATACTTGGGTGATAAAGTTTTGTTTATCTACATTAACATTCTACAACATTTTGATATTGTGTACATTATGTTTTTGACATTAATAAGTTTCACAAATAATGTTATATTAATGGAATTAATTGATAAAGTTGTTCCCTGCTTGCTACTAGCTTGGGCCGTCTTATAGCAACTAGTCCATTTCGTTTCTTGGTTATATAAAATAAAATAATCTATTTTGTGAACGTAATACCATATGTGCAGTACACCTTACATTATTTGGTATACAAAAAATAATAATTAAAATATCTGTACACAAAAACAAAAACAAAAACATTGATTTAAGTAGTAAAATTAAAAATAAACATACTCACTACAGAGCAATATAAAAACAATACAGAAAAAGTTCAACGAGGCAGGGAATAAATCATTTAAAATAGTATTTTCATAAGAAGCAATCACTTTGTGGTTTGACATTGCATTAAGTAAATGAAACACCTTGTTATAAACCACGAATATATTTTATTTTCACAAACCGGTTTCGCTTAACTCAAGCTTCATCAGGGTAAATATAATAACTAAATTCTAATACAGAGTATAGATATAAAACGGTATAGGAATTAGATTAGACAACTTAGAAGCACTAGAAATTGAGAAGTCTTTAAATTTAAAATTATCTGATAACTTACTTAATAACCAAACAAATTTGACCATTTCATTAATGCATTATAGGAATAACTTACTTTAATGACATTATATTCCCATTACACTGTTATATTTATATAAGGATGTCTCCCTCTTACACATAATGTTTTTCTATTGTTGTCTTCCTCTAATATTTTGTTTTGTCTCTCTTTTAATATATAATTATTTCATTTTATTGTATTTTGTACCTAATATATAACCGATAACTCTGTATTATATTTACCCTGATGAAGCTTGAGTTAAGCGAAACCGGTCGGTGAAAATAAAATATATTCGTGGTTTATAACAACGTGTTTCATTTACTTTATACATTTAAAATAAATTTACGGATAGACTAATTACCAATATTGTTCAGTGCTGTATAGTCGGAATGTAAAATTACGAAGAGTTGTGAAAAGAACATATTCTCAGGACCCCGCGAATGTTTAATACCCACGTTAAAATATTAACATTAAAAACATATTTTATATGCAGTTCACTCCAGAGTGGAAGATACTCTTAGCAGGGGACAACTATTCTGCCTGGAGCTGGGGACACTGTGAACCCTTCAATCTCGTGGAAACGTCAATGGTTAATGCAACCCAGTAATTACTCAATGTGTATGTTTTCTCAAAATAAAAATAATTTTTTTTAATGTTTTGGGTAAATCAAAAAATGTTCGTATTACAAAGGTCGATAAAGCATGATTTTTTTATATCGACATCAAAACATATATGATTTTTTTCTCGATTTCAAATAAAATATTCTCTCGTTAATTAATTGAACGGAATTGATAATTCATAGATGTTTTAAAGAAATTTTCGCCTTTTTTAATTATCTAGATAAAACAAGTCCGATAATTAGGGCAAACTCAAAAGAGCTTATTTGCAAAATAACGGCCTGCGAGTTTGTTGGAATTGGGAAAGGGTCGTTCAAAATCGTAAAATCTCGTTATCTGAAATAACCATAGAAAAACAGACGAAATATTTCATTTATGAATTCATCCAATTACTAAATTGAATTATTCTGGGAAGTTCCTTTCCAAAGGGTTAATTTTATTAAACTCAAGACATTTCGTGGGCGACATATTTCATTCGGGACTTTGGAGATTGGAGATGTATTATCACCCGCAAAATAGAAAAAGGGAACAAGAGAATACGGTAAGAACATTGAAATAGAAGAAACTAGATGATTTCTTATACTTAACGTGGAACGAAACAGTTTGATCATTTTTTTTATTTATTTCAAAGTTGTCCGCATTTGTACATTGATTTTATTTATTATATACGCCCTTTATGAGCTTTTACATGGTTTGTTAATTACAATAGTCACACAGATGCAAAACACATCACAGTACGTATATAGATAAAATAGATAGCCTTCATTAAAAACAATAACTAAATATTTAATCTGTCTCACGAACAAATACAGGAATAACATAGTGTAAGTATCATTCCAAATAATTAGCAACAGACGTGAATATTCAAAACATACCTCCCATTTTTTGATACTCATACTCTAAACACATATCTTAATAATTGTTGAGGATGCATGCAATAAGCGTCTGTTTGTATTTGTATTCCGAGCAGTTGAATATATCTACTATGTCTGAAAAAGTATTATCTTCTGAATGAAGTCTAGGTAGAAGTGAATTTTTGAAGGACTCATCCCTAAAATTATTGTTACAATTTTCCTTTAGCATTTCAAATTATTTTTGGATAGCCGTGATACTTTTGAAAACTTTTCAAACAAAAAATAGGTTTCGTTGGTATTTTTATCCATTTCACTTTTGAACTGCATGTTCCGGGACTACCAGCACTCGAAAATGAAAAAGTTTTTCTATATACCATTAAATGGTTTTCTACAACGAATTCTAAAATGAAGATATTATATAAGATTTCTAACTTGAAGTTGAAATATAGAAGTCGCTGAAACCTCTTTATGTAAAACCTGGTCCGCCTCAGCACAGGATGTCCTGGTGAAAAAAATGAAAAAAATCTATAATACTCGTATATATGTACTATTAATAATTATATCCTACCTTATAATATCAAAATTATATGGAAACTTATAAAAAAAAATAAAAAAAGATATTAGTAAAAATAAGAAAATTATTTATTAATTTTCGGGAAATCAACAGTTGATATTATATCATTTTGTACATGTATTGCATATCAAAAAACGAGGTTTCAGAGTAATAATGAGAATCGTTTTGTTTTTACCATTTTTTGAATAATACATACTTATGTTTCCTTCATCAGGATACATAATATATTATATATTATCTTTACTTTGTACCCTGATGGAAGAACTACCGGTTCTGAAACATGTTTTTATTTATTTTTAAAATAATAGTTAAAAGATTCAATATTATACATTTAATATAGTAGTACAAAGTTATTTTACAATGAATTGTGCTCACGCGGAAAGGTGTAAGTATGTGATTTTTTTTTTGTATAATTCAATGAAAGCTCGTAGACAAAGCTCTATAAACTAAATGGATGGAATTTATATGGAGTTATAATAGAACAATAGGGATCACAAGCAAATATTAACATTATCGTAAATATAAAGTAGTACGAAAAAATCGATATTTTATATCATATTTCAAAAAATAACAAAATCGCATTTACCCTTCTACGTGGGTACAATTCAATTACTGAAGAAATAAAAAAGTATTTTTTTTAAAATAAATCTTACTTGAATATATTTTTTAAAAATCATTCCAATTTGCTATAATAATATTGTCACAGTATCAAAAAGGAGATTATCTGCGCCAAATGCAGTTTTCTTTTATTACCATATTTATATGGCCATGAGCAGTTTGCACGAAGGAATGATTTTGGTTTTATTTTTCTTGGTTTAATGTAAATAATATTCAACAAAGAAAAAATAAAAATCACTTTTTTTATAATTTCTTCGACGGATTTTGTGGCGTCATTATTAATATAAGTTTGTTTAAACTATTGTTTTTAATATATAAATATCTACATGTTTTAGAATAAAAGCTCCCCTCAGCAGGATAAATAATATACCTGATTAAGTGAAGCTTTGCTTCTGAAACATGAAGATATTTATATATTAAAAACAGTGGTTTAAACAAAGTTATTTTTATTTATTACTTTTTTAATGGATTATTCGCTTATAATTGTCACTGGAAGAAGAAAGTGCTGAAGACAGTTCGATCCCAAACCGCACGTCGGGAAGTAACAAAAGGTGTTCACCGCCGCGACCGGAGCATCTGGCCAATTCTGTATTACCGTGAAGTTTCAGTGAGGTGAATTAAGTGCTAGAAGATATCCACGTACCAAGGTAGGCTTATTCAATTTCCGTGGCATCCTCCTGTTTCTCTTCAGTCCTTCCTATCACCCTTTTCTCATCTGGTTCTCCAGATTAACTTCGCCAACCCAGAATAGGGATTCTATCAGATCTATCGAAACAGTATGAGAGTACAACTTATTTTACGCGATGCATTTATTTGAAAAATTGAATATTGCGTTCAATTGACTGCCGCAGGTAAAAGTAATGTTTTATCTTGTTTCTATTCTAATTATACAGCTTGACTTCAGTACTATTACTTACAATCGAATAACTTAACTTCGTTCAGCCTTACAACATGCCCACAGGATTTCATAGTCCCACTATCTCTAGGTAGTTGTAACAGTTAATACTGAAAAAAAATCTTTAAGGTTGACAATTAGTGAATGAATAGCCGTCATGGTGAGGTCTTTTTTGGTACCGTAAAAGCTTTTTGTTTCTTTTATGTCAGTCGGAGCAAAAGATAAAAAAGCGATCCTCCTTTATTGTAACATAAAATGAGATTGATACGTAAATTAAACTGGACATCCCTTGGCGTTTTGGTAGAAACATTGTATTTTACTGCCTCTCAAATGGAATACCTATTTATTGGGCGAAACAACAAATCTATTGGAATAAAAATATCCTTCGAAATAATAAGCCATCTTTCCAGGATAGGGGCTTTTTTATATGAATGCCACACAAGAGTCCAAACTGCTCCCAACCGTCTGGAGTCAGTGAGACTATAGCATCCCCAATTGGGGAATGTTGGGAGGCTGAAGATATTGGGAAGGGGAAGGAGAAGGGAAAGATGAAGGTGGGGAAATACCTGGCTATTCCGATCTGGTCACTAAATATGGTTTCAATTCTGAATGCTGGTCTTTCACCAGAGCGATACCGAGAGTATCTTCCACTCTGGAACATGCGCAAATATACTATATATTACTTTTTAATTAATTAATTGTGTGAAAGCACAAATTAATTAAATAAAATTTACTTGTGCACGCCGGGATTTGAATCCGCGACCTTCGAATTCATAGTCGAGAGCCTTACCCCTCGACCACGGAGGCCGTCGGAGGGGCTATATGTACCAACTCTTTCATGTCTGTTCCGGTAAATTTTGAATAAAGATTTTGGAAATATTTCTAAATATACAAATAAAACACTTTAAATAAAGTAAGAGATGGGTTAACAATACTATCGGTTCTAAATATAGACGAACTAAAATAACCACTCACTTCCAATAAAAATAAAGCGATGTTGTTTTAAGTAAGTGGCAATTGTGTTTAGGAGCAAACAGCTCAATTGACCGTATGTGGCAATTAAAGTATGTAACAACATCCCACGTACCATCAAACAAACACACGATCTACTTCTGTTTAAATCATCACAAAAAACATTATTTCTAAATAAATCGACCCCTTCCACGTAAAATATCGTAACGTCAACATCAGATATTTACAGGAGGGTGGTTTAAAGAGGTTGAAGCTTTGTGTAAGTTGAGCTTTTGATCGTTTTGCACCAAATTTGGGACGTAATTGACAAATCAATGTCTCAAATATGATGCAAAACTTTGCAAAATTTGACTTGCACCGAACTCTGTCTCTTTTAACCACTCTGTAATGTTTGAAGTCGCGATACTTAACGTAGGAGGAGTCGAAATGTTACTACACTTTAAACAAATACTTTTAACACAAACAAACTTATCTATATTTTATATATAAATATGATTTTTTTGTTTTATTTATATAAACATATATGTATTTTGTGGGTTAACTGTGAGAAATAGGAAGTACCTATAAACTGTACCTTTTGTATTTTTTTTTAAATTTGATTTGTACAATGAATATTTTTGAATTTTATGTAAAAAAATGATACTTACATATATAAAATTAAATAAGCCATGGAATGGTTTTAAGGTTTAAAGGTAATAGGTACTGTTTTAAGATTTTAAAAAATTGGCTTACTATAACTACGTATTGTGTGTTCGAAAAAACCTAAACATGGTACATACTGAATTTGAGAGGCGGGTATGGGCCGGCCCGGGAACCATTCATTGGATAACCATTACCTCTTACATAGATCACCTCAAGTGGGTTGTTACGTTTGGTAACTTAGCAAGGGTTCCCTAGTTCATGGGATGAAGTTTGTTAAGATCTTGGCGGCGGATGCGTTTGGCCAACAAATTCGTGGTGGGCTGGATCGGGAGAGGCCGGTTGAGGGAAACCTCTTGACTTCTCCAGTCGGACTCTCTCGACCCTCCTGGCCTCACAGTCTGTTCTGAGACGAGTAGAAACGGTAACAATGTAGTCAGTATTCTATATTGGGTTAAATATGATAGTGCGTTTACGAAGAAATAACAAAATGTGAAAGGTGCATAAAAATAAATAAAATGACGTTTAACAAAATTTTAAAAATAAAGTCATATTGTTTGTTCGTAATATATGTTCAGACGATGAAAAAGTAATGATGTTTGAATAAACTTGTGTGTTTAAATTTATTTTATGGAAAACATCATTAAGCTTAGCTCATACGGTGTAGTTACGTGAAAATACAATTCACGCGCTATATTTTGAATCATTTAATATTTTATTAAAATAAGTACTGGTTCGACAATAAAGAAAACATTTCGCAACCCTAAACTTACCCCTGGAGCCTTAATTTCCGCCCCTGCAGGGGTCAAACATAATTTTCTGACCCTTGCCTCATAGGTACTTCCGGCCGTAACAATACTGAACTCACTTGTAAACATTAGCATGCTGCGAACGATTGTGGAGGTTGTGTCGGAGCTCTAAAAATAAATAATCCTACCTTCAAAAAATTCTCTCAATGCATTCGATGTCTAAATATTCAGCTAGGTATTTTTATCTGCTTCCCAATAACAATAAACATTACATCAGGAACAATGTTATTCAGTCAATATGCAAATTCACTGAAATTCACTGTTGGCAGTTTTTCTTATCACATTGGTAAGATCTTTGGTCCTGAATACATGGTGCGATATTACAAACCGAAAAAATTAAAAAAAAACTTTTTTTTTTAACATCTTCACAATAAAACAGAAAATCTGTTTACCGGAATAACAAATACCGGCTTGCTGTCGGGATTTTCTAGATAAGCGCAACTAATTTTAACTTTATAGAACCGTTATTTAAATCATAAGCTATGGAGCAATGCAATATCTCTTTTACTGACATTCATCTTGCCCCACATCAATCCCGTATTAGTTGTTATTCTGTTTAAATCGTTAAACTCGATTTAATTTATTTATTTTTAATTTATAGTTTTTTTTTAATTTTATTTATTCATGTTAACAAGTTTTGGAACAAAATTAACATGATTTTCGACTACCAAAACTAGGCACATACCCGTTTTATGGTAGTCGAGTAAGTCAAATAATAATGCAATTATTTTTAAATAAAATCATAACATTCATTTTTATTTTTTTGCTTATTGCTGGCCGGGTATCGCTACTACCGTAACTTCCTCGGGATTATTCGAGTATAACACGAGTAGGAACTGTAGATATTTAGTCAGTATTCTGTTTTGAAAAAAATATGACAGTGCGCGTACAAAGAAATAGCAAATTGTGATAGGTTCTAAAAAAGATCTCAACGTGGCCTAACCACAGTTTTAAAATGACTTTGAATGCCGAACCAGCTGTCACAATAATAACAAACTAAAATACTAAACTATAATACTTGCAGAATTTTTAATTGGTTTCACTTTAAAATTATATGCCATTCTCCTAGCTCTGGACAGTAAAACTTCTCTTCGGTTCCTATTCACATTTTATAAAAAACGCTCTGCCAACTAGAACATATATTTAATATCCACATATTATTTATTTTCTCGTGTCGGCTTATAGCCAGGTATTAGTAGGAAAACAGTAATAAAATAATAAAGAGCTTGTTGTAAAAATAATCCGCGAGAGGGCGGAATATTTTAATACCATTTCGCGGTGACAAAGGGGGTCATTGTGAGCTTGGCTTCCCGAGGAAGCAATAATGTCCATTGTGTCGCGTCCGCTTTACTTTTCACTCTGAATCTCGCCTCTTTCACTCCGAATCTCGCCCCTTTCACCCTAGAATCTTACCCATTTCACTCTGAAATTCAGCGGCGTGCGGTGGCCAAGTGGATTCCAATCAATGAAAGAAGTTCTGCGATAAATTTGGGACCATTTATATTTGTCAGAATTATTCATTGAGTACTTTATTTATTAGCTAACCAGCAGTCCGACGCATGAATAGTTGGACGAGTTACAACCGCGGGCCGTAGGAAATCGTTTGAAGGGTTGTCGGCAGCAATATTAATAAAAATAGGTGAAGGAAGACACGTAGCAAATGTGGAGGATAACCTTCTACTAAAAGGGCTCCTTTTCAATAAGCTTGCAGGCTGAAGTCTTGTAGAAATGCTGGGGAGACCTAGACTAGGTGATTAAACTACGCTGATGCTAACGTCGTATCTTTAGGTACATATAAGAAGGTAGAAGGATTTAATGTAAATCAAATTTAATAATTTTTATGTTTTTATTCGCTTCCACCTCATTCTAATTTGGACGGGTTTTTAAAATTAATGATTTATTTATTATCGGTAAAACCGATTTAGTTAGAAAATAAATAAAATCCTCTATTCTGTGAAGTTTTTTCATTTATAATGTGTTTCCCCGTATTTAACTGATATTTTTTTCTTAATTGATTTATTTATAATGTTATATTGTTTTTATAATTAATAAGGTAAGGAAAATTATATATACGCCGCTTCTCAGTATGTTCACATTATGGAATAGAGTCGTTAAAGGGTTGTATGGAAGATGATAAAATAAGTACTTACAAAACATGTAAATACATAAATCCCTGTTGCATTATACATTTTGGCATTTTTCCATACATTTCGGGATTTTGCGTTTTTTGACACTACTCACATTTTTACGGCAATTGGTAAAGTTGTCTTTAATTGGCGAAGTTCAATGAACGTTCCAATACTTTTTCGGACGATATTTTCCAAAAGTTTCTAAAAAACGTTACATATTATATTTTTATAATATCGATCTATTATATTTGAAAGACTTAATTTTTTTTTATATCTAGTTCTTGGTGATTCAGTAGTCCCTGAAATCTCCACAATATTTACGTTGAGATTTTACTGAGAAAACTTTCTCAAGTACATTTCAAGAATGTCTAAAAAAAACAGTGATATCTCCGATGTTTCAAAATATGTGTTTATAACCCCAAAAGTTCTTGCAGTTTCCACAAAACGTTTTTTATGTGATTTTCAGTGGTTTTTCAGACACTCATAACATATTATTTTCACGCGCCCACAAATAACGCAGAGGATTTTCTCACACCTCAGTTATTTCTAAAAGATTTTCTTTCCTAAAATAAAGATTTCTCTCTGTCATACAATTTGTGTCATCAATATCAATCCATTAATTGAATACTTCACATTTTCTTTTGGGTTTTGTGATTTTAATATTTGTAACAATATATCCTAATAGGTTCATTCTACAATATTATCTTGATACACAGATAAAATAGATTTAAAATGAAATTTTTTTGCACCCGTGAAAATTATTTTTCTTAATCATTACTTATGTTAGATTATTTAACAGTACCCTGTACAAATGAATCTTCTAATTAAAATATTTTACCCTTCTTAAATAATATCAGGGGGGGACAAAGGCCACATACCCGTGTTCAGTAATTATAAATTCTATTTAATCTGGCAAATTTCAGTTCCGCCCCACGACACTTTCTACACATTAAACAAATTGTTTGGTCGCAATATGGTGTTAACTTTCATACATGTAATCCTCGGCAAAGAGGAGAGTTGACACAACAAAGAAATGTGGCGTTTCCTTTCCCAGTTTAAAGTTTCAATTCGAGACCGGAAACTGACCAATGAGATTAAATATACATTATGCTCAGCCTGATTTCAAATTAAAGTGAAAACCGCTGTTCGGAGCCAGTATAATTATAATAGCCTACTTTTCTTTTCTTTTTCTCCTTGTGAAGTTATCTGTCATCAGGGGAATCTTCACCCTGCAGATTGCACCGGCAGCATCTCAGATGAACAATTCTCCCTCCAATCACGCAATTTTCCAAGCGTTTGGTTTCGACGAATTTTTATTTGATTTAATTTACCGCACAATAATCCAAACTACCCAAATCCAATTGTGGAATGTAGGGTGGCTAAAAGAAGCGGGGATGGGAAGATGTTTGGAAACCTGGTAATTCATATTTGACTTAAAACACGGCTAAAGCCATTTAAGCGCCATTTCCATTCTAAATGATAATTTATCGCCAGGGCAATACTGAGAGCATCTGACCCACATTATTTCTCTAATGAGCCTTCCATCTATATATCATTTCGGTTATACAGGGTATTAAGCGATGTACTTGACCACGGATTCCTAACCTTATTTGAAATAAAAATTAAAATGAAATTTTAGTCTTTGGTCGCCATTATCATTATTATTATTTTTTTTAATTTACCAAAATACATTTAAAAAATGATAGGTAGAGTTGAAGTAAGGGGTTGGGCCGTTACTCGGCTGAGCGATCAGGGACAAGTGATAAAAATAGGTTGTATTTCAAAAAAATATTGTCGAAAAGAAAACTACCAAAAATGTCAACGGAAACAGAAATTCCATTACCATTTTTATTTCAAATATGGTCAGGAATCACTGATTAAAGGAAGTCAGGTAGGTCCCTTAATATCCTGGATATTATTATACTTGTCGCTCGTCATAAAGTGACCAGGACTTCTTCTTTCAATATCTACTGCAAATCTGTAAATTTTATCCATTCAACCTTTACTTTAGTAGTTCTATGGAAGGAAACCTTAATTTGGGGATGTGCTCGGAAGCTGAGGAATAAGGGGAGAGGAAGGAAAAGGGTTGAATTAACCTGACAATGTTTATTCAGCAAACACAACACACCGGCTGACTAAGGGGATTCACTAATATCAACCTAACCACCAGCTAGTAATGTGAAATTTATTACTTATAATTTATTAATGCAAATTAGTATGCCATCAGCTGATTTTTGGTGAGAATTAAAATAAAATACCCTCTATATAATAATTAATAGTTTTTGATGTTTTTTTATATTGATAAGTTTAATTATATTCAAACACAGTTCTCAAAATGAGTTATTAAAATCAGAAAACGTTTAAACAGTCCCCAAAAGAATAGATTCAGAAATTCTTCCTTATTTTTCTAATAGGATCAAAGCAATCTCGGCGAACGGAGGAAATAAGAGGATTACGGATCCAGAGCTAAAACGTAATAGGGGGAATTTGGCGTCCGGTAAATTAATTGGTTAAAAGTTGAAACGGATTTTCTTAATGCAAACTTTGCAATAATTATTACAAACTTCCTAATTGGATAGTTCGATAAATTGAAAAGAACATCTTGCTTATGGGTTTTCTTAACCCTCTAATGCAAGCATTTTTTTTAAATTTTATAAATTCACTGCAAGAATATTTTTTATGCACTAAAAAGTAATCTGGACCCGGTGTCCTTATTCGTAACAACCCATATCGATTGTTTCACACCTATAATTAGGTAACTAAATTTGGTCCCTGCAGTTTTTTGGTTTTGTCCAATAATTCACAATAACACCCGTATTTTTTATCTGGAAATTTCCATATAATCAGAATTTTTAAATAATAATATAAACGCATACGTTTGTTTTGAACCACTTCAATTTAATATAATTAACGATCAGTTTCGGAAGGTCCCTGCCTTCGCAAGGAACATATTAAGACTAAACTAAGATACAAAATAATGATAGACATACATGAATATTTATATGTTGGAGTGGGAGTCGACCAAAGTAGGAGGGGTAATCAGGGAGTTTTCTGGAGGAAAAAACTAATTCATGGGAAAAATATCTAAAAGAGGATTATACGGTAAATTTTCTTGGTTATTCAATATGCTAGAATAAATATTTAGAGATTTTTTTAAATTTTCAGTGCTACTAAGTTATCTATTTTTTTGGTTTTATAATTACGGTGGAGAGATTTAACCCCTTTATCTTTATTAAAAAATATGGTCGATTGAAGTAAGATGATTCCCAAACTCATCCTTTATCATTATTTTGTATCTTAGATCAGTCTTAATATATTCCCGACGTACGAATTGTTTCACATCTCAAATTACGATAAAAAATGTATATATATGTAACCTAAATAAACGCTTCCCTCTTACAAAGTCGAGGCTCTTAAACTTACAGTATTTCGTGAGAAAATGCTTTAAATTTGGATTGTTCAATTTTTTCCGAGGAATATTGCGCCAACCATTGCTTTACGTAAATCCACATTGCACTGCATTTGATCACCGTGGTTCGATTTTTCTTGAAAGCAAATTTTTAGGATTTACTCTGATGCACTTCCTTCCGGCTTCAGTTTGTTTGAAATATGCGTCGCATTTTTAACATGCTGGTTCAAAATAAACTTTTGGTCTGCATGAATATGTAATGGGAAGGCAAAGAAAAAAAATTATCCACGATATCTCATTAACGAGAGCACGATGTTTGAAAAAAATGGGTACTAATTTAAACGTAAAAAAGATATATGCATGCAGTAAAAATTAATAATGGGTACTTATAATTTTAGAACAATCTCTACTGATATAAACTAGTTATCTCCATCCCAATTCAATTTTCGGTAAACCTTTTTCTCAAAAAATATTTTAGTTAAGTTGTAAGCATGTTAATTTAAAATTCAGTTAGATCTTAACTGAATGGTTTCAAATTGCAAACTGGAAATGCTTATTTTCGAATCAATAATCGCGTGAAACGCTCGGCCCGTATTCGGGTCTTCCCACCAATGTCGAATTCTGAAGAATCCCCATTGTTAACTTAAATTTACATTTTTCAAGAATAAACAAAAATAAACTTGGTTTAAATTATATTGTTTCTTGTCAAAGAATTTACGCAACCTAGTATTATAAGTTCGCTTAAACCATATTTACTAACTGTGATAATTGATAAAGGAGATAAATGATGCACAAATGAAGCACGTTCCAGAGTGGAAGATACTCTCAGTATCGCCCTGGTGAAAGACCACCATTCAGAATTGAAACGTTGCTTGAAATGGCTTTTAGCCGTGTTTGGTGACCAGATCTGAATAGCCAGCTATTTCCCCACCTTCCTCTACCCCTTCTCGCACCCCTCCCGAATACCTTCAGCCTCACAACATTCCCAAATGGGGAATGCCATAGTCTCACTGGCTCCAGATGGTTGGGGAGCAGTTGGGACTCTTGTGCGGTATTCATATTAAAAAAATGATAATATAACGTTTTTCGTGTGACTTTTATTGGAAAAATGCAAAAGTTGCACATTTGAAAAACGCATTTTGTACGGGAAACGATAATAGACATTCCACACGAGGGGGCGGCCCAATATTACGAAAGGACGACCGGATGGTCGAACCTTTCGACGCCATGGCTTCTTTAGTATTGGGCCGCTCGCTCGTGTGGAAGGCCTATAAGGCAGCTTTCTTTAAAGCAAAGCAATACTACTCAAAACTCTCGCAATCACTATCTAGAGATGAATAGCATTTTTTAAAATTCAACATGTGTTGGAATTATTATTTTTCGGAAGAGTTTTGTTTTTATAACTACTTTGAATGTAAAAGAGTAATGACAATAAAACTCAGGCATTATTGTTAAATGGTGTAAAAAATAAAGGAAATGCGTAATAAGTATTAAAGTACAGTTTATTCGTAGAAAATATTTAAATATACGGAATATCTGAAACTGGATAAAGCATTTCACCAGTTTTGAAAAAACGCTCCTCAATTATGAAATCTCGTACTCGTATGCCATACATTTTTAGTTGTAAAAAAATCAGTATCCGTGTATTGAATACACATTTTCTTCAACGTATTTATTTCATGACAAAAACATATTATTGTGTCTGAAAAACAATGCCGCTTCTATCTCAGTCTATAAAACTGAGATCGTTATATTAATCCCAGCCATTTGTAAAATGGACTTCCGCCCTAAAGAAGCAGCCTTATCAAAATCCGCAAAGTTTATACGAACTTTTTAATGATAAAATGCGGTGGCACAAAGGCGTCACATTCATTTTTTAGCGCAGAAAACGCTGAACAAAAGAGCTTCCCCTCTAAGGCAACACTGAAAATTCTTATTAAATATTTAATTTCTTGTCACTGTAACAGTTGACAGAGGAGGGATTAAATTAAAATTTTAATATGTTTTATAAAATTTTTATTTCTTCATTTTTTTTACGAAAAATTAATCAAACGCTATTTTCTTTATACGGTAAAATCTTACATTTTATTGAATTTACGAGCATTGCAAGTAAAAGACAGCCCATCTGCAGGAATTCATAGAATTAAAGTGGTTAATAATATGAAAAGAATAATTTTACGTATAAAATTATGCACCCAGAATCGGCGTTTGCTGATCTTTATGATTTTTTTAAGCCATATTTTTCACTGGAGTTCCTTATTAACTTGCTTATTTATTGGGAATCACGATTGTGATTGATGACTCTGTTCGAAAAACAGGATTTAATTAAAGTGAGATTGCAATATCTTCTTAGTAATTTAAATTTTAAAAATGTTGTTTTTGAAATTGAATTACTTATCATGATGCCAACATTATCACGTCATATAGTTCGGAATGTCTTTAGTCCCAAAGCGGATAAAAATCGTTTCTGTTATCAAAGAATAGATTTTAAGCTTGTATAAATTATCTTATATTAATTATAGGATATTAATAAATAAATTTATTCTTTCTCTACTGTCATATTTCGTATTAGAAAGGTGTTTTTAAAGAGAAAATCATTTTAATTTGTGAACACATGAATACGAGTAAATAATCAGATATAATTAAAAGGTTTTCAAATAACTCCTTAGATAACTTCAGATCCATGACGCTATCGTCAATAAAAATGATTAATTGCGAGAAAGCTTTCCTTTCATGACAAATCTACCTTCCTAGAACCTAATTAAGCATGTCACATGCCAGGAAAAATACGAAATCATTTCATCAATCTCTCAGGTACTAAGCCATTTCGGAGATTGTCGATTCGATTTAATTATTAAAACATAAGAGGTTTTTTCACTTAATAATATAGTTCGATCGGTCGAATTTTACCAAAAAATGAATTTTGTGAATAAACTGCGACATATTCCAGGGATTAAGCACTTATAGTCCTGTTCCAAAAACATATTGATTTTGGTAGCCTCTGACGGCGAGAAATAAAAGCTTCTGTTCGTCAATTTTACCGGATGATAGATAGGTTGTGTGACTCAATTAGTAAAACGTTTGCCCGGTTAGCAAAGCGTTACGGCTTTTGTTCGGGTATCACACTACGTTCATTTACGGTTGCTTTAATATTTATTTTGTAAATAAAAAGCATTTAGTACTTTTTTTGCATTCATATGTTAATTACACGTGAAGAAACGCGTCGAATGGGTGAACTAGTGAAACATGAAAATAATTACATGATTATATTTTTAAAATAAAACAGCAACTTTGTTTACATCACTTTTATCTTTTATACTTATTGCCGATCGGGTTGCGCTACTACCGTAGCCGCTTCTTCAAGGACAGTATAAAATTATTAGAAAAAGCTACTGTGGTAGCGATACCCGGTTGGCAATAAGTATAAAGTATAAAATATGAAGTTACGGCTTCATATGAAAATATAACATGATTATAAATTAAATATATGAATTCAACGGAACTATTAAGATCAATTTAAATGTGTGCAGTCATCAATTTAAAAAAATGCAGTAGAAATAAAATTCTTTAGGCGCGTGCGCGGTAAAACTATGTACAACCGGACATGGGGAGATCCAGAAAACAAGGTCGATCTATTCGTAACTAACAATAGTCTTTGTAGGGAAATGTACAGGTAGTAGTAGGAATAAGGATTGTCAGGAGAATATAATTTATGATACGCTTGTGGAAAGAAGAAGTCGATTGTTTTCGAGGATGGCTTGGCATGATCAACCGAATCAAATATGTACTTGATTTGGGACATGTAAAGATTCGGTATAACAGAGGATTATTTATTTATTTATTATATTGTATACCTCTTATGGGGGCTTTTACATATATTGTGATAAAATTTTAATTATAACAGTGACACAGGTGTAACACATATTATGTTATGTAATATATTATAGTATAGTAAATATTTAATATGACTCATACACAAATTCAGCAATAACATTCTAATAATAATAATAATAATAATATTTGGATTACTTCTATAGCGCCGTTTTCGTGAGAAAATCACCTGTATATAAATATACAAAACACACAACACATTCACTCATATTTATGCTCTAGACACGTATCTTGTTAATACTTGTTGAGGATGTATGCTATTACAGTCTTTACAGTCTTATCTACTATATCTGATAAAGTAAGGTTAAACCTTCTGCGTGAAGTCTAGGTACAAGCGAATTTTTCAATGACTCAGTCCTCAAATTATTGTTATTGTTGAATAATTTTTGGGATATTAAAGTTAATTAAGCTAACTAAATCAAAGCTGTCTATAATACCATTAACAATTTTCAAAATAAATATTGCCTCAGAAACAGGTATTCTATCTGAAAGTTTTGATAATTTTAATTATTTCATTAAGTAATTGTAATTTATAGTTTCAATAGGTAATACGAGTTTATAGTTAAAATATCTCAGAAATTTATGTTGAACTTTTTTAATGGAATCGGAGTGGATTTTATAGTGAGGGGACCATATAGAAGAATTATATTCGACTAGTCTTCGATCTAAGGAAGAGTATAATAATTTTAGTGTACGAGTATGTCTCTGGCATTTCGAAGAATGAAGCCAAGAATTTTTAAACCTTTATTAGTTATTTAATTGATTTGTGTCAGAAAATTAAATTTAGAATAGAAAACAAGACCAAGATCATTAATTTCATTGACAGATGAGAGGGAAACATTGTTGATTTTATATTAAAAGCTGAAAGGATGATTTATTCTTAAAAATATGATTCTATGGCATTTTATAATATTTAAAACAAGTTTCAATCAATCTTGTAATTTATTGTTTTTATATTTAATTGAATATTAAAACAATCGTCAATAGTTTTTTTATTGGTTTAAAGAGTTTTAGATCATCGGGGAAAAGCAACATAATAACATTGTTATCAAATACAGATATAATATCATTAATAAACAGTAAAAAAAGTATTGGGCCGTAATGTGAACCTTGCGGTATACTACTTGTATCCACAAATTTGTATGACAGGTTACAATTGATTATTACTTGAAGAACTCTGTTGGTAAGGTAGCTCTTTATCCACTCAAACAATTAACCATCTATATCTAATTTGCAAAGTTTATTAAAAGGTTTTTATGGTTTTCTGTGTCAAATGCTTTTACAAAGTCTGTATGTAAATCGACTTTTTTCTTCAAGTGCACATGATATAAATTGTTCATATAAAGAAGGATTTGTTTGGGTGGATCTGCCGGAAATGTGCACAGAGATTACATCAAGTAAAAGTTTTGGGTGGAGAGCATAAAAATGAGTCGGTAATTAGTGACATCATGAATATCGACCTTTTTTTTATACAGGTGTGAGGTAACCTTTTTCCATAGATCTGGGAAGCAGCCAGTATTTAGTGGTTGCTTAAATATCTGACAAAGTGGTTCGATAATATTGATACACAGATAATTAGAAAAGCTGGAGTAACATTGTCTGGACCCGCCTTTTTGTATACATCGAGTGCCTTTATTTTTCGAATCGTATCAGAGACTTTTATGTGTAGAGGAGGAATGTGGAGAAATTCCTTTGAATGAAAGGGTGGAATTTGGTCGTCAGATGTCAACAAGTGGCCAATTTCTTCAGTATCACTGCTACTTTTCCCCTCGAAATGCATGGATGTTGGTAGGCATGATTTATTAATGTTTCGTGTTTGACATCGGAAGGGATATTTTTTCTACATTTAGTATGTGTGTCTATAATTTATTTGAAAGTGTTTTACAATCAGCTCCATATTTATGAAATATTTTATAATCTGGGATGGAGTTGCTGTCCTTGTAATTTTTATGCAAGATTTTATTTTTATTTCTTGTTAGTTGTTTTCAAGTCATTTAGGGAATTTTGATAATATGATTTGAGGTGAGAGTTTACAAATTTATCGATAGCCGTGTTGATGATGGAGTAAAATGCTTCTTAATTATGGTTAATTAGTGTTTTCGTCTATAAAATACCAACTTGAACTTTGTAGATATTATATTAATAGTATATAATCTGCTTTCTCAAAATTGTATGAATATGTCGGGACAGAATTAATGTGTGTGTTAACGTCATAGTTCGTGACGGTTATGTTTAAGGGAGGATGGTGAGAATAGATAGGGAGAAGGGGATATATTGATATATATAATTTTACTAAAATATCGCTACTAAATGCGAAGTCTAATAATTGGTGATTAGAATTCAATACATTATTAATTTATTTAAGATCAAAGAAGTTTGACATGTTGATAATTTCACGGGTATTGGCAGTCGTTTGGAATATTGTAGGCGCCGATTAACAGCAGTCTGGCATCTGGATATTTGAATTTAAAGGCTTCGACGTCTTCGGTGTGGTTTTCATACATTTGTTTAGCTGATCTAGGTATAATGTATGCACATTGCACACCAAAGAATAACTTTACCTAGACTCGTCTTGATTAGAACAAATATCTGTTCAGTGTTTTTGTACATGCATTTTAGTCTGAACGAAGTAATTGATTTGGGTACAGATGTTAAAACTCCACCAACTCTCTTGATTGGTGCTAGTTTTGGTACTTCTATCATAGCATAAGGTGATGTGGGAAATGAAGCCTAATTCCTCTGTGTTAATTGACGGATCCCACCAAGTTTCAGTTTGGAAATATATATGAGAGGAATGGATTGGAAGCGCTGCTCTTAGATCATAAAGTTTGGTGTGGCAGCTTCTGATATTCTGATAGTACCCGTTAGTGAGTTTTAGTTTTTTGGATGTATACTTACTATTACAGGTTTATTGTTTTATATTTTATTGTACGCTCTGGTTCACCGTCTCGAATTCTTTGTTCCAGGGTTATTCTTAGGTTGGCGAGATAGTTTTATAGTGCTGGAGATTGGTCTGAATAAGTTTTTTTATACCAGGGTTCTCGGTTATGGTGTTCTTTTTTTAAAATTTTATCAATTGCTTGGATGGCGTTATCAAGTATAGCTTTTGGGGGTCGGGGTTTATCGGTTTTCTTGATCTCCAAGCGGAAGGTGGTAATGTTGGCTTGGGTTATAAATAGGTTTAGAGCTGTTTGTATGGCTGAGATTCTTATTGTGTCTTCACTCAATTTATCGACTTGTTCACTGGCTGGGCTGTCTGAAAAGTTGAATATTATCACATTTTTCGATCTTTTTTTCCTGTCCTATAGCTCATCAGCAGCTTCACACGTTGATAAAGAGTCATGTGGTGAGTGTAATTCTAACTGTTTAGATCAGATCAAGTGTTCATATGACTTAACCCGTCTTTCGGGGATGCTAACTATGACATAAACGTCCAACATAGTTCCAGAAAAATTGAGAGTTTCGTGAGTAGTTTGGCCATCTGCTTTTTTGTTAGTTTTAGTGCAGGGTCCATAATAGTACGGATAGTGCGACAAATGCACTTATTTTGGTAGTTGTGATTTTTTTTATATTTTGACTCTGTTTTTGAATAATTGTCAGTGCCACGAGGTAGGTGGGTGAGAGGGGGGGGGGGTCTCCTGGTCTGATTGCACACTTAAATCTATTGTAGTGGTAGAGGTCTTTGGTTGACGCTTGATGAATGTACTATGTGTGGATACTCTGCTATCAATTGTTGTGTTTTTTTGTAAAATTGGTAAGAATTACAATTAGTTTGACTGGCACTGCATCTAATTAGTTAATGTTACTTTAGGTGATAGTTGAGTTTAAAAAATCACGACAAAGAGTTGTAAATTCTATGTTTATCGTTATATTTTATGGTAAAAAAATGTGTTCTGTGTCACTTGGTATTATTGTATAATATTTTGCCATGATGAATGAGTGTGAATAAAATAGGAGTGTGACTTTGAAAAATAGTTATGTGGAGCACTTCACCATATCTGCAAACCCCTGTAGAGAAATGGTGTTATGGTTGGTTAGTTAGTTGACTAACTTCTCATAAGAGCCCATTCACAAAATAGTGGGTTAAATCCTACTATTCTTTCTTAACAGCAGCAATAGATATCGCTTTTTATGATTTTCGAATTGCCTTCCTGAAAAAATACCTCAGCTAACTGCTAACGGCAATTATTAATCATTCCAGACTAGATCTACAGGGAACTTGGTAATCTGCGGGTCCAAGAGAAATACGGTTTATGCAAACTACGCTATTCGCTTTTGATGTGCCACAATATCGGGCAAATAGATTGGAATACGGTACAGGCGAGATATGCCAATCGGGAGTTGAAATTCAATTAATTCTCGCTTCTAACTCCGCATGTATTATTTATGTAAAGATGTAGTATTAATGTAAAATCCCTCTGGGCGTTTAAATTAAGTAAAACAAAATATAAAAAATAAATAAAAAAATTCCACGAATGCAATTTGAAGAATGGTACCTACTTATATCAAATTTCGTATTTTTCTATGTGTAATTTTTTATATAGATTTTGAATTGTATTTTTTATTTAATAAAAAAAAATTGACTCTTCAAGTAGAAAGGTTTTCCTGTTTTAGAATAGCTAAATTTACATGTCTTATTTTTATTTTTAAAACATACTTTTTCAGGATACGAATAACCTGAAAAAATTGAAAATCCCACTACCATCACAATAAGCGGAAAATAATAATAATAATAATAATCGGATAATTTTTATAGCGCCGTTTTTGTGAAAAATCACCTCAAGGGCGCTGTACAAATACTACTTCCTATTCTTATATTATTCTTATATTACATCTATGACACTTTCTATGAAGTTTTTTTTTACATTTATTTTCTCTTTTTGGACAGGCTATCATTACACATTATTTATAGACCATATAAAGAGATGCTGTTAAATTATCAAAACTAAATACGGCTTGGTCAATGTTTTCATACATGTTAAATTGAAAAAAGAAAGAAGCTAACTGTATTTATTCCTTACTATATATTGGAAGACGCTAATACAAATGATAGAGCGATTGTTTTCATTATAATCAAGAATGTATTTAAGCTAAGACAATGAATTATTATCCATATTTTTTAGGATAAATAACACAGAATACTCTTAACAGGGGACACTTTATAGCCCGTTGTGGCGTTTTGTACACTGTCGTCCATCTTGCAATGGCAGGGGAGCGGCGATGGAGGACGGGGGCCGGGGGCACTGATCCATAGGGCCCTCAAATCTTTAAAATCTGCAAGATGTTGCTTGTGTCATGGTGGGGGACTTAGCCAGCCGAGAAATTGAACTCATAACTCAACTTGGAGGGACTAATAATATATGTGTGATGTACCTATTTACATGTTTTATTTTATTGTTCGTGTTTTTTTTATGAATTGAAGTAAGAAATAAATAAAAATCTGAAATTACTCTTTCTTATCATAATTAATTAAATAACCCTAGGAAAATCATCGGGAGAAATTATTCACAAAAAAGCAAATTAAAAAAGCGAAGAAGTACCATTAAAAATTTTAACCCGTGGAATAACAAATGGTGTTTTCCGAAGAAAATGCTGTTCACGAAAAATATCTCAACATAAGTCCACTTACAAATTGGAATAAATCTTGAAATGTAAACTAGTTTATTAAAAAAATGCTAGCTCGAACTTGATTGAAATCTATTCACTTTTAGACATCTGTCAATTTCACTCCTCGGAAATAATTTGAGAAGTTAATGGTGTTGTGCAATCAATTCACACCCCATAATAGTTTTACTCGTGCGGTTCTCTTCCGTTGACACGAAATTCAAGGCGTCGAGTTAATAGTTAATAGTATAACACACGTGACTACCAAAAATATCTTTATAACACAGTAAGACAATGGTTTCCAAATTGATTCGATTCGCGTCGCCCTTCCTAAATCCAGATTTTCAATACTAAGATTTCATCACAGCTTCGCGGCGCCCCTGAGAGGGAGGCGCAGCGCCCAGAGCGCCGCAGCGCATACTTTGGAAACTACTGCATTACAACAATACTAGATTAGACCTTAGAGTAACAACTATATATGATTACTCTAAGAATTAGACATACGAGTACAGCCCCCCTAGCATTAGCACCTTGATAAGGGTTTTATCGATATTGTCGGTAACTTGTCATCGTTCCCAAACACGACTTCAGATCATCTGTCGAACAAACAACAGTTCACGTCGACTAAATTAAGCATATTTAGTCGACGTCATACATACATTTTTAAATATAAATTCCCATAGAATTTATTAACCATGACAACTTACGCACCGGAACTAAACTTCTTAAATTATCAGATAAGAGAGTGTTAACTGACTTATTATTTATCTTAAAATTCTTAAAATCTCTAATTGGCAACCCTGAATTGTTGGAACTCATTTGCATTAATATTCCTGGCAGGTGAACTCGAAGCAAAAATACCATTAATTTTAACAATAACTTCAAAACTAATTACTGTATGTATTCATCGATTCCTAGAATTCATTGCCTTGGTTTTGATAAACTTGCTTTTTTTTTAATCAAATAATCTCAATCCTATCTAATAATTAATTTTATATAATATGGGATATCTTAAGTATCTTTACCGGTTTGTATAACACTTAATCCTATGAATATACGTACATATTGCATTAACTTGTTATTTTTGTTCTTATATTTATTTGTATTGTTATACTACATATTTTTAAAAAATGTTATATTTTAACCTTCGCGGTTAATGTAGTAATTTCATGATTTGCATCTCAATGTTAAATAACAATAATGTGATTGCACGTCTGGTACTACTACTAGTTATAATTATCTTATTTGTAAAAATGCTGTTATACTTGCATACCGCGCGATGTTCGGTCTTTCCAGACACTGCAGTGCCTCCAACATGCTCACGGAAGGGCGAGTCCCTGGCTTTGAAGCTCTCATAAGAACCCGGGTGGCAGGATTTAGGGAGGGGGTAAACAAATCCGGAAATGTCCTCATCATTGAATCCCGCCAGATTCCAGCATAGAAGAAAGATGGAGAAAACTATTAGCTCCATCAATCTTAAGTACAGTAATTCCATTTTTATGAATATATATTATTTATGTTATTTGTACATACTTCATGGGATGTGTGGGACTGCACTAACCTCCCCACATTCCGGAATAAATAAATAATAATTATTATCATTATTATAATGTTACCAACTATTCCATGTAAAATACAAATTAATTTACAATCGTATAACACCCGTTTATTAATATATTAGTGTTACATTAAAAAACATCGGTATTGAGGATTGTTCACATGTTTCGATGTTTTAAAAACCTATTTCAATAAATAACAGCTGACCGTTTGTCTTGTTTATTCGTTGAAGATTTCAGGTTGGAAATTGGGCTTACTTGTAAAATATTCTACAATTTTGTTGTAACGGAAGTGAGGCTGTTTACCTTTTTTGTTTTTCGACTTCGTTCATACCACTATCCTCTTAAGTACTAATTAATAACATGTGCTCCCGTTTGTTAATCTAACAATGGTATCAGATAACTTTATCTTTATTATATAATTCTATTATTCGGGGACTTTTTTATTGTTCTTAAAAATAAATATCCCGTTAAACTTCAATTATTAAGTAGTTTTCCAGCAGGATTTTCAATAACAATTACGGTGTGGGTAATTATCGTACCCAGTAGTATAATATGTTTTCCCTTTTGTGATTAGCTTTCAGGCGCTAAAAATGTTTTTACAGTTTAATTTAGTGCGATTCAGTGTAACTTATAAATGCTTGAAATGCGAAAAAGAGTTTAATATCTATACCAAAGTGAAATATAATTAAAAATAAATTATCTTTCCATTTTGGATTAAATATTCAATACACAATTTGAAGTAGGTATGTAGTTTTTTTTAAATTATTTAAAACCAGCAGATTGTGCCCACATTTTCCAGGAATGTAAAATGTTCTGAAGTGATACAGAAGTCCAATGGGTTGAGGTGACTAGATTTCATTATCTTCGAAAACAATGAGTTAATTTAATACACTTTGATATGGTTGTGAGCCCAGTTGGCAGGAGGGATCACGTTTAAAACTACAGCGGGTACAAACTTACGCATTTTCCCAAACATTGTATGTTGGTGGAAAGATCTGTGCTTACAAATAGATTTATTTAATATTTTGAGAAATTTATTTTTAATGTGTTCTCTAACGTACCTTTGGACATTGACCTCCCTCAAAGATATTTCGTTTCTTGGCGGTTCTCATCCATCCGAAACCTGCTGTTCTCTTTAAGTCGTTAGCCTATCACATCTGTGGGTAACCCTTGCTTCTCTTTTCCAACCAAGGACGCTATCTGATGATATAGTATTCCATGATGTGAGAGTAATTATGATTACTTTGTTTACTGGAAGGGAAATAATTTTAGGGCGGTGTGTTGAATTCATTTTCCTTGTAGTCCTTCCTATAAAGAGTGACACTGCGCAATATTTGGAATTGGTAACATTCAATATTACACAAATTCTTGTCAAGGGGACGGGTGAAGTGGCCTGAGGATGGGGATTGTACTCATTTCTCTACAGAGATAACTATGCTAAATTTATAAATAAGAAAACAGAGATGTTATATTATAAGGATAAATATCCGTAGTTGTAGCTTCTCGTCTTCATTTATCTCCCGAAATAATATCATTACACTCCAATTCGTATTGCTTGTTTTCAACGTAATTTAATGTTCATTCCAGAGATTCCAGGAAAAACCTTCACAAGTCTCATCGCTCTAAATGGAACAAGGATTGGAGTGAGAATGCTGTATTTGGAGGTGGAATGGGATGGAAGCAAACAACTTCAGGTGCAAAACCCAATTACAAAACCCCTTGTCAGAACAAACAAAATGAATGGACTAACATCAATAAATGTTTATTATTTGCGGAAGATTTATGAAAGTCCCTTGATGAGAGTAAACATAATATAAAATACTCGCTCGCAGTTACAAATTTCTCGTCCGACCAAATAAATTCTTCCTAAATAGGAAATCTTCAACAATTATTTAATTGTAAATACAGAAAATCTTTTATAAGATTATTTATTTTGCTTTTTTTGTGATGGGTATACATTATGCATTTCATAAGAATAAAACAAATGCCATAGCCGTCCTCACTAGAGGACACTGTCCTAAAATGAACTAGGAAATATTTTTAATTTTATACATCGATTTGTCTTTTTTTTCCTTTTCAACGAGAGACAAATATTTCCAGGTTACGAATAACGAGAGAATATTTGAAAAACTCCTACTAACACCCGATGGCTTGGCGTAGCCTGTCTAAGACCAAAGGTAGGCTGTATGTAGTTTATCAAGTTCTACACCTACATATGAACTACACTGCTATAAATGTTGCTTGTTTCATGATGGCGAACTTAGCCAGCAGAAGAATTGAACCCACGACGCATTTGTCGACTCTGCCACAAACCGGTCAACTTTCCGAACATTATCTCTTCTGCTCCCCATCTTCTTCTTGAGTCTTTCACTGGCAGAATTATTAGTAACAACACGCATCTAAGGGACAACAACAAACCTAAACCCCTACATATGGAAAGAGGGTCTTAGATTAAATTTACTTGAACAATTTGAAATTAATAAACGAACGATCCTAATATAACATTATTTAATAAAGTAAGGAAAATTATATATTCACCACTTCTCAGTATGTTTACATTATCAAAACAATATAACACATTCAAATAAATCAATTAAGAAAACATTATTAGTTAAATACGAGGAAACACATTATAAATGTGAAAACCTCACAGAATTCAGAATTTTAATAGTTTTCTAACTAAATCGGTTTTACCGATTATAAATCATTATTATTTTTAAAAACCCGTCCAAATTAGAATGGGTAGGAGTCAATAAAATCATATAAATAAGTCGTCACAATGTTGATTAACCGCAGTTCGAAATTGGCCTTAAACGCCGAAACAGCTGTCACAACAATAAAAAAACTGAAAATACTTGCAGAACTTAATAATAATATTATTAAATTCGATTTATAAATGGAGTTCTACGAATTAAACACAAAAACAATTAATATAGTATTTTTTTATATCTGCACAAACTGTACGCTCTCGAAAACCGAAAAGTTATCCGATAACAAGAAACGTACCTGAAAATGAGAGACCGACAATCTCAACGATTTCCCGAATGGGGTAAAGTTGTGTGGAGTCTCTTGAAGCACATCATAGGTAGTCTAGTCTAGCTAGCAAGTATCTACACTCTTTGATAATAAGAACACAACATAATACAAGTGATACTTAACCCTTTGAACCCCATAGGCCGGTAAACCGGCCTGATTTGGCGAGGCAAATACCCTAAAGGCCTATTTTTTTTTTTGCCACTGGAAGTTTGCAATTATTATGAACTAAAAATAGTTTTCTTATTGATTTTTGATCAAAATTGCATTTTAGTAAAATATTATTTTTTTGTTCAAAAATTGCTCAGGAGCTCAGGGATATGGTGCTAATACAATGAACGCCTTAGGGTTCAAACGGTTAACCCTCAATAACAAAGAAATATTTTGATCCGTTCCCAAACAATGGGCATTTGCGGTCTGAAAGTAAATCTGACTTCCTCTTTGAATTATTTATACGCTTTTTCAATTATCGGCAATACTTATTAATTACGTTATTAATTTGGCAAAATGTTTCAGACATTCGAATAGTGAGCACATCACACACAGCACACACCGAGAGTTTATCCGCAGTGAAGTCAAGAACTGCGGATGTCAACGCACATTATAAAAATTTCCCCATTCTTTTGTACCATATAAATCGTAGCAGCGCGCTTCCACGACCATAAACCAAAACCCCACCACGACATTTATTAGTGAACAGCGGAGCATAATTTAAACACATTAAGTCATCGTTGTGGTCCCATAATAAATTTCACTTACGTTATTGGGCAGTCCGAAACTCGTAAACTTAAATGTGCAAATGAATTCGCAAAACTCCGAAGGGTTATTAGCTATTACTCTACCTATGAACGACTCGAAATGAGGTGAATTTATTCATGTACACATTATTACTCTTATACATACAGAGGTAGGTACAGTCGCGATTCGTTGAAACATCAGATGCTTCCACTGTCTAAACATTGACTATTCTACAATAACCGACCCTTTCATGTTTGCTTTGAAACTCTCATCTGATAATAATCGTAATATTATGGTACATTAATTGGATGCGGTGGAGCTGTTTTAATTAGATATTTCCAATGTCTTACTTTTTAGTAGGTGGGCCCTCATCTTCGGGGAAAATGTTGAAAATTTAAGGCATCTGACGAAAAAAACATAGTATGTGAAATTGTATCTACAGACTAAGGGAGTGTTTAAACACAATTGTTTATTCTATCAAAATTCACTATAGGGAAGAGGTTATTATGGCAAATAGAATTTAATATCGGTGATCATCCGCAAAACCGTCGTGAATTCTCAGGCCCCATGACAGTTGATCCCTCCGACAGTTGATCCCTCCGACAGATGATCCATCCGACAGTTGATCCCTTGGACAGTTGATCCCCTAAAATATTATTTCTGCTCTACGTCCTTATTTTTAAAGAAAGTATGCAGAGAGGATTTGCGGCCGTATAGCATAAGTCGAATCTGCAGGCGTCTTGAGTAGAAATCCGCTATATAAAATATTTTTACTAACAACAATGTCGAGTCTCCGAAGGAATATGCAGTGAGAATATACGGTTGAACAACAAAATACGACATACTTATATATGCAGTCAACTTAAGGAAAATGCGCCATAGGTTCCTACCTGCATATAATATAACTAAATATCTTTAAAGGGGTAAGAAGAGAATGTATACGGCCGAGGTATCTTCACTGCATACTCCTTCAGGGCTCATACTCATGTAGCAGATTTCCACTCAAGACGCCTGAAAATATAGGTATATCGACTTTTGTTATACGGCCGCATATCCTCTTTGCATACTTACTTTACAAATGAGAACGTACAGCAGAAATAATCTTTTAAGGGATCAACTGTCCGAGGGATCAACTGCAATTATAAGTATATCGACTTTTGTTATCCTTTCTGTATGTTTACTTTTTAAATAAGGACGTACAGCAGAAATAATTCTTTAAGGGATCAACTGTCGGAGGGATCAACTGTCAGGGAGCCAACCGTCGTGGGGAATCAACTGTCGGGTCACCGATTTCTCAATACCTGCCAATGTTGTAAAATATTCATAGCTTAGTAAAATTTCATTACATTATGCAGTATATGTCTACATGATGTGCGATGTCTTATAAAATCTTTTTTGTGGAAATATACTTACTTATTTTTATTGTGTTTAATTCGTAGAACTGATTTAATATAGATTTTTTTTAAATTTAAGGTAAATCAAATTTTATGATGTTATTAAGTTTTGTAAGTGTTTTAGTTTTTTTTTAAAATTATTATTGTGACTGCTGTTTCGGCGTTCAAAGCCCTTTTCAAACTGTGGTTAAGCCAAATTGATACGACTTATTTATTGATTTTATTTACCCCTACTCAATTTTTATTTTTATGGTGTTTGTAATTATTTGCTAATATTTTCGTTAACAACTGATTTACTTAGAAAATCATTTATGATAATTGAAATTCTTTATTCGGTGAGGCACTTACCATTATAATCTGTTTTTGCCCACTCAATGATATAAATTAAATTATGTCTTTTATGTATTAGGAAGAAATCATTTTTATTAAAAAACAAATATTTCTAGAAATATGTGTTTCCCATTCGACAACTGTCCAGTGCCTACTTGTTCCGAAGACTCGTATAATCGTGGTCATTTCGATTATTACATTAAAATATTCAAATGAAATTTCAGAACCCGCTAACTTTATTTAGTGGCATGAAAAGGAATTAGGAAGAACATAAATCTTTCACATGATTTTTGCGTCACCATAGTGAATAATTTATAGCACATTAAATAAAGCAACCGCCGACGAACCAAAACACTGGTTAAATTTAATGTAGCACAAGTTCCTAAAAACTTATTTGCCAACATATTAAAACCGATAATTTTTTCTATGTTTATCAATGCTTGCCTTACATAAAACAGATACTTCATTTCTATGTGAGCGCAAGGAAAACAACTGTTTAAAGGAACCGTTAAATATATTAATAAAGTATGGCTTGCAGTCTAATAATCAGTAAGAAGCTTTTGATAACGCGAGAAGGCATTGGCGGCCAACATCGGTACATATTAAAGTAGACTGCAAAGCCTCCGAGTGAACGTTAGATCAAAGCTTAATCATAGGATTTAAGAGCCACCAAGAGGCGATGCGTTGATGGCATATTGATAAGTCGTGTCAGTCTAGAATTAGTTGAGTCAGTGGATTCGTATTGTCGTGACGTTAATTGTTTTAATATGGGAGATGATTTGTATCAAAATTGACAATATGCGATCAGGTGCAAATATAAATTAAACAATTTTTTCTTCCGAAACTGTTTGCCAGTAGACATCAACTAGCACACGAGCGATTTTGGTCGCGGCGACAGTAAGGAACTCTAATGAAAAATAATATGGCTTTAAAAAAATATTTTCGTATAGATCAGCAAACGCCGATTCTGAATATATTACTTTTATTTTTGTAATTAATTATACATAGATTTTATAAATCGTTATATAAAAGTGAATTAAAAACTACATCATCAAAATACCAGGTTCTCTTGGTACCACTGCTTCTGACTTCAAATGTGCAGTTTTCGAGCCCAACTATAACTAGATAAGGGGTTTCGCATTGTTTATCGTATTTATGGCTTAGAGTTTCGATGTTTACAATATTTATTTCGCTCGTAATATCATTATGTTTGTTTATTGCGAATACATAAGAGTTTTTGCTTGAATATTCAATATATTCATAGCAATTTTAACGAATTCGTCTACGTAATAATTTATACGCCTTCCACATTACAACAATTTTACTGGCGGCAGTATCTTTGGCGAATATTTCTTCGATTACTCTGAAGGGATTTCTAATGATACCTCAAACCTATTATTTCTTACAATGCATATTATTTTTTTTTTTATTTCAAGCCATTAAAGGTACCCCAACGTTTCAAAACTATTCACGAAAAACAAAATGTTATCTAATGTGTTATTAATGCAAGTGCTTCTGATTTCCCGTACATACATAATTCGAAGCATTAAACGTTAAAAACGCAATTAATATATAAATATCAAACGTGACGCTTTCCTCATCAAAATATACAGTACACATATATATAAATATATATATATATATATATTATACCCTGATGAGGGAAGCTTCCCTTCCGAAACATGTTGATATTTATATATCATTCAGTGATGTAAACAAAGTATTACTTTAAAAATAAAATTGATAAAAACAAAGTACACTTATTAATTTTATAAATAATGACACCACAAAATAATTATACATTCATTGAAGAAAGTATTTTAATATTTGAAAGAAATTCGGTTCGACACTCACAAAATACAGATATGTTTTTTAAAAACATCAGATATATTTTATGCCAAAATCATGTTAAAAAAATTTTTTATGCGCCATGCCACTCCCGCCTTGTATATGATATAATAGGATCATATATATATAGGATATAGGATATAATAGGATGATATAATAGGATCGGCAACTACTAATCATATAATAATAATAATAATTGGATGATTTGTGTAGCGCCGTTTTTGTAAAAATTGAAAAAAGGGCACTGTTGTCTAAAATCCTAGACTATTTTAAAAATCCCCATACGAATGCCAACAAAAGTACTTTGGGTCTTCTGCAGTACCTAATATATAAATAAATAAATTTCTATGATAAAAATCAAAGAAACTAAATTTTCACCACAAAACGACATTATGAAAATTCCTGAATTTAAAACTGCTCTTGGACAAAGAAATTATAAATATCTCTCCACTAAGCTCCATACATAATTCACTTCAACCGGCCATAAAAAAAAAAGAAAAATCAAATGATTTCAAAAATCAAACCAAAACCTGGCCTAAAGAAATCAAAGAATAGGAGTTATCCAGCATCTAGACAAGAACTTCGTATGAGCTTAAAAACAATCAGTTTTAAATAAAACCTAGTCCGCCTCAGCACAGGAAACCCTAGTGAGGAACACTAAAAAAAACATTAGCCTTGTAAAATTTTCCTAACTAAATGAAAAAAATATGTATTGGAACTAAATAATAAAAAAATGGTAAGTTCATTTATTAAATAGGTACCTATATTAACTGACCGCAGTTTTCCAGATTTATTAAGTCGTAAATACTCGTACAAACAATTAGTTAAGATAACAAATAAAAAATTATGTCTGGAAAAAACACAATAATTGTATAAACATTGATTTAAAATAATGTAACAAATATACCAAAATCATATTATTACATAAGCTTCTAAATTTGTCGTAAAAAAAATTGTCTCTTGAAAAAAAACCCTAATTACCCCTTCCCTGATCGCCTGTCACTTCAATACCTAAATATTCAAATATGTCATTATTTTGTATCTAATGTTAGTTTTAATATAGTACTGACGAAGGAAAAGAAGGTACTCAATTATATTAAATTGTAGTGGTTTAAAACAAATTTATGTTTTTATATTATTAAAAAAAAAACTTTCTCGTCAATAAAAAATTCCAAAATCATTCTTATTTTTTTAATAAATAAATCGATCTTTCGAAACATAAAACACGTAAATCACACCGAAGACATAGCCATAATTCAAACATCACATCTGATACCAGGGGAAGCGGAAAATGTTCATATTATGCAAAACTGTTTTATCTGTATTATTCATAAGCAATTTATCTGCCTACGTCATCAGTCATTTTATGGAACCTGTCAATTGATACGTAACGCCTCTGATATTGTTTCAACGTGATTTTCCGTTTCGTGTAACGTGATAAATAGGTTTTCGGTGAATTGTAAAGTTCTAGACTAGCAAACACGATCCAAATATAATCAATATCGGTCAAACAAAAGAAGAAGCAACTCTCTTTTAATACATAAAAACTAGAAGTCAATCAATATCGACGTTATATTTTTATTATTGGACATTTTTTATAGTGCCGTTTAGTGTGGAATATCACCTCATGCGTACCTAACAATTCTATTTTGGACACTTTGTATTTGATAATTCTTTCGATTTTATAAATTGAATATGATTTGGTTCTTTTTCCATACTGGCATATAAACTGCAACAAATTACAATTTTGTAAGATTATTGATTTCACTGAGTTCACATTTTCACAATCATTAATAAATGAATTAAAAATTTGTAATCACCCCTTTTTTTTAAATATACATATCAACATGTTTCGAAAGCGAAGCTTTCCTCATCAGGAAATACAGAATACTTTTATATTTTATACTTTTATATTTACTGATGACAAAACCTTCGCTTTCGAAACATGTTGATATGTATATATTAATAAAGTGGTGATTTTAAACTAATTTTAAATTAATTTGTTAATAATGACTTCACAAAATGAATACCAATATCTTTTGTAAAAATAACAATCATTAATAATTCACGATCAACACTCTTCAAAACAATATTATGAATTCCGCAATTCTTAGAAAAAACTGAAAAATCTGTGAAGTATTTAAAAACTTGTCTTGCAGCTAGAAAGAGCATAGAAAAAAATTAAGTTTCCTAAATGTGTATCGTAAGGTTCCATGCTTTGGAAATGGGAAATTCCTGGCAGAAATATATGTGCGAATAACATGATATCTGAATTCAATTCATTACGCCAGAGCTCACCGTTACGAGATTGTTGCTGCTCTAGATTACACTCAAACTCAAAAATGACTTTGAACGCCGAAACAACTATCACAGAGTGGCGTGCATTGATCTATGATCAAAGGTAGGCTTCGTGTCGATTTTCACGTTCGGGTAAGAATTGAGCGTTGAATATTTAAAAATGACTAATTTATTAACTTAACTGTAAATGCGTCATATACATAGAAACAACTCATCAATGTAGAATGATTGTGACGTGGAAAAATACACAAATTTTTGGAAAAAATGTTTTTATAAAAAAAAATATGTGTTTTTTAATGCCTCGTTTTTCTTGGGATATGCACAGCATTTCAGCCTTTTGGATGGCATGCCACTGCTGTCACAATAATAAAAACTGAAATACTTGCAGAACTCAATAATAACATGATTAAATTAGATTTATTTAAAAATCAATTAAATAAAATCATTTTGCATACCTCTAAATATTTTGAAACACAAAATTACTTACATATTATGAAGATTGACATAAAGGACATTCATGACACAGTATACAATGCGAGTCTGTTTATAAACGTTCTTATTCGACACTTTAAAATAAAACCTACATACTTCCAGTCAAGATATCGTTTTATTGGTTTTTATGGAGTACCGCACAAGACCTGCCCCTAATGTCTGGAGCCAGGGAAACGGGCATCCTCAATTGAGAAGGTGCGAAGGAGGAAGGCGGGAAGTACCTTGCTAATCAGATCTGGTCACCAAACATGGCTAAAGCCATTTCAATTAACGTTTCGCTTCTGAAAGGTGGTAGTTCTCCAGGGTGACACTGAAAGTATCCACCACTCTGTAACGTGCCGCGAATATAGTATATATTATTTTAACTGAATAAATTGTTAAACACAAATTAAAAAAAATAAATTTACTTTCTAACGCCGGGATTTCAACCCGCGACCTCCGGATTTGTAGTCGAGGATCGTAACCACTCACCACCAAGGCCGTATTATTTTCATTGACTGTCATTTGCTTTAAATTTTTACAGTTTTATATTTAGGTGCTATGTAACTCAAAACCGCACCCATAAGAACGTTAAGAGCCCGCCTCATAGAGGCTCTATTTGATGGGGCTATGAGTCGTACGTTCTTCATAGCTCTATGCCCCATTTTCTATTTTTAGTCTTGTCACAATACATTTTTATTTATGATACAAACTAGCCCCAAATCTCTCAATTATGTTTATGGGCGCTTTAGTAGTTTATTTCACTCGGTGCACGGAAGCCCTAGAATTTATTTCTTTTGCCGAAGGAGTTTCAAAAATAATAAACTTATTTCTAAAGAATTCATGAAGAGTCGTAAAATTGTGGTAATTTGAAATAACACTGGAAAATCTACGCCGCTCTTAAACTGAAAGCTGAAAGATTTTATGGCTTGAAAATACTCCAGTTTGCTGATTATCTTGTTCTATAAACTATACACGGATCTTTGAGAAAGGCGATATCAAGAAATGCTATTCATGGAATATAGAAGGCATTGAAGTTTCGTGAAAATAATACTAATATTAGGATACACAAATTAAATAGGGGAAATGGCTAACCTGGGACACAAGCCAGTTGTCTAATTATGTTTATCGTTTTTTTTAATCTAAATATATGGACCGGGTCCAACATGATAAGATTCAACAGTTTTATAAAATTTTATATCCGATAACCTTGCACCATTTCTTTGTGGGACTTTTTCTTCCACTCATTTGGACCCCACCCCGTACATCGGGTTGACACTCTTTTATGTTACATATTGTGGACGCATAAAGGTCCAAGTGGATTGGAAATCACGATAATAGATACGTTATTTGATCTTGTAGATTTTAGTTGGTAATTTTTTGTTTGTCTTTAGGATGGAACAAAGTATGAAGATCCTACCTTGGAATCCAAGGGTAGCATGGGCAATACTCTCCATCAGCTTGTGGCACTCTTTTTACTTGTTCCACTGGTAGAATTGTTTCGGGTTTTTAAATAAGACACTTATTATATTAGGTGATTAACGATCGATGAAATGAATTGTCACGAATTTGCCGATGTCATGCGGCGATGCGAAAACGAGATTCTTTTCGCGACGACAAGGATCCGATCTTGAAATGCGAAAAATTTGTTGCCAATAAAACCACTAGCGACGAGATATAATGACTTCTTATTTTTTTATTCTTCTTTGGTGGGTCTTGGAATTCATTGAAAAGAGAGGTCAATATTATGGAAGGCGGGAGATGGGAAACTGAAATCCTATCAAGCTGTTCCAATATTAAACACATACGTTCTGAATCTTTTACATATTAAATCATTGAAGAAAATAATATTAACATAACCTAAATGAAACAGGAAATCGGAAAAAAAAACAACAGAAAATAAAAAGATTTCAGTCGCATCTGGGACTCGAACCCAGGACTTCTGCCTATCCGGGGCAACTGCTTTACCAACATAGCTAATGAGACCAGTTAAATTTTAGGTCATCTTCATCGATATCATATATCAAATTCAAGATTTGTCAATATTATTCTCCATTTTCAATCCCATATTATTTATTTTCTGTTGTTTATTTCCGGTTTCATGTTTCATTTTGGTGTTAATATTATTTTCTTCAATGATTAAATATTACAATAAGGTTTTTAAATCTCAATAAAAATAAATAATAATTAAAAATTGTATTTTACATATTATATTAATTTATTTACGATTTTTACTCATGAATCGAAACAATGTGGTTCTCGATGAAATCGTCTTTTGTATTGGAAATTTACTTACATGGCATTCAATATACTTTCGTCCTTCCTCTTCCAGTTCCATGCCTCACCGCTATACATCAAAGTTAGTATCAGAAATCCGTTGTAGCCTGCTAACAACTTCATCAGCCTTTCCGTCCCCTGTGATCATATTATCTCATTAACAAAAATTATTTTATTTTGTTAGTACACAAACTTTAATCTGGTAAACGGAATCAAAAGTAACCGGTTGAACTTTAAATATGTATAATAGGTAGGTATATTTTTATGGACTGATATTAGCACCACTTAAAAGATGAGTACCATTTTAAAGTAAACTAAATTATAGAATAATTTTATGTACCGCCGTTTCGTAATTATATTGCTGGTGGCGGTAATTGAAGGGCCCGGGGCAAGATGGTACCAACACTCATTTTATTTAAAAGGATGATTAAGTGCGTGCAATTCATAAAGGCTGAAAGCTGTTCCAACCCTAAGAAAAACGATATATTTATAAAATACAACAAATTCCTGATTAAAGTGTATTTTTCCCTTAAATTTCGTAAGGAACCTATATGCAAAACAACCAGGGGAAGGCGATAAGGAAATGGCGATTTTCATATATTCAACGTAGGCACAATTCATACCTTAACTTGCAAAAATACACACAGCCTACCTTCGGTTATAGAGAAATACACGCCACTGGATTGACAATATTTAAGGGAGCTTCATATTTGTAAACTCTCATAATAAACCAGATTTGGAATGGACAGCTACAACTTTCTGAGGATAATATGGGGTCATACGATAGATAAGAAATACGGGAGATGGGCCATGAACCATTATTAGCATGAAACTGTACCCACTGCTAGGGTCGCCAAGATCGTTTACCCATACTACTGCAAATCATATGTACGTACAGCGCCGCCCTGTCTTTGTTTCTATCTAAACACCAAATGCATAACTTTCATTGGCTCCGCCACTTTGACGGTCCACGCAATTTCGTCGTAGCTCGGAGGCATTCGGCAGGCTTCCATTCCATATCAGCTATCTTTGTTTCTATTATCTGTAGTCAATACCAACCTGGCGATTATCGAACTGTCTTTAGTACGCCTAACGGAAGTTTTTTTTTGTGATTCTAACGATTCTATCGGAGATCCAAAATTTATAAAAAATTAACTAATCTTCTGATCTCAAAACGTATTAATCTAATTCGCTTGTCACTAAATTTTCAAAGAGGTTTAATAGCTCAATTTTGTAATTATTTATACTCGTGATAATATTTACATCAATTTGAATCATGATTTTGTAGAAAATCAGTGGAAAATTGAAATATTTTTAAACATGTTATCACTAAGCTAAGAAAATTAGAGATTACATTAATTTGAACTGAGCTCTTCAATGCCGGTCCTTCCGTGCAAAAAACGATTTCAACATTTACTATAAATATCTGCTACTAATATTTTAATGTACCTATTAAAAACGTCTTTGATAATTTATCCCTATTGTAGCAATGTAAGTGCGTGTTACCAATAATTTCCCTACCGTGAATAAATTATGTTAAGTGTCAATTTTCTTAACTGAGGTAAATCAAAAGGAGGATAATTAAAGCCTCACGAAAATCTTAGGTATAGATTTTATGATTTAAAGAAGATCTTATTAATTTAAGTATGGTTCCATTACTCCCACACTTAATACTATTCATAAATTTAACGTTAAGGAAAAACTCCGAGCAAGTAGTAAAACTCTCGATCAGTGAGCTCTGGCGTTATATGTTAATATTTATTCAGTTTTTCCTGCCTGGCATTTCCGGATCATTGCAAAATAATTTCAGCTAATTTCGGTGTTTTGAAACATCCATTTTACTGTCTATTTTTACAAAAGGGCGTAATTTATTTGTTCCAAACTTATTAATTAACTCATTATGTTTCAGTTACGAGTCGGGTGAAATTACCAGTTGCTAGCAAATGTATTTATTTAAAAAATATTATATTAGTACAATCAGGATGGTAGATACGGTGAAAGACCACCATTCAGAATCTAAAACGTAGCCGACAATGGCGTCAGCCGTGTTAAAGTCCCTAGATTTAAATATTCATGTAGGTACTGCCAACTTTCCCTCTCCTACCTCTCCCCATTTCCTTCAGTTTCCCATCATACTCAGCCCCAAATGGTAATGCCATAGTTCCACTGAGTCCAGGCAGTTGAGACTCATATGCTGTAATGATAAAATAACAACACTCGTGAATATTAAGGATATAAATAAATATGGACAAATAACGTTAGATTACATAATTCCTAGCTGTTTAAATATGTAACCTGATGAAATTAAAATTTTTATTAAAATAAAACAATAAAACATGATATATATACCTATGTTTGTATTAAATAATTAGAATATATTATTACATGTTTAAAGATGTAATTTAGTTATTTATGTTTTTTTTAAATATATTTAGAAATAGTTTGTATTAGATTATTATGAAATATTTATATTTTAAAGATTTAATCTTGTTATAATATATGCTATTTATTATATAGATATATAAGTACCTAAATTGTAAACGTAAAATGTAGAGGAAGTACTTCATCAACTCTAGATCCTGTCGTGAAGGCGTAGAAAACAATTATGAAAATTATTCTCAAACTTCGTCTAACTGCAAACACTAAATCAATTTACAATTTAACGAGAGTATTTGACGTTGGCGAGATTTATGTAAAAACTATCATCATTCGTTATTTTTTTTTTAACAAATTAAAAAAAATTAAGAAAACTAAACACAAGATTTACGCGTAATTTGAACAAAGACTTATTGCAAAATCCAGCACTCTTTTCCACCTTTGGTCAACGCAGTTTTAGATGCTTTGCCACAAAAATATACAAAATGCTACCTGAAAACATTAAACGGAGTCAAACACAGGAATCGTTAAAAAATTTGGATATGTTCTAATGATCGAGCCTTTCCTGGTGTTCTCGCCCAAACGCCCTGTCATTGACAGTTACTGTAGTATTGTGTAAAGCCTTACAGTAGTTATGTACAACATTCAATATACTGTACTTATGCTATTTATTTATAACTTTATTTTAACTGTTCTGTTCTTATAATTACAAAAATTTGAAAGAAATCACCCGTTAGTCAAACTATTAAAACGTTCTTTCTCGAAGTTTTTTTAACTTTATTTTGAATTTTTTTATAAAATATATATGTATTAGAGAATTCTTTAAATTAGGGAAGCACTGAGATAAGGAGCAGAAACAAAACGGTGATTAATTACCCGATCCTAAACACATAAGAGGGATTTAATTTGATGGGGGCTCAGTGAAACATCCAAACGATAGTGGATCAGATCAGTCATCTTGATGGACAATTTTGATGGAAATTCAATGAAATCAAATACTGAATGTGCTTTTAGGTATTGACATTCTTCCCAGGAAGACAGATGGCGCCTTTATGAAGGTTAATAAGGTAGATCAAGAGGGAGAAACATACTCTTAAAGAAAACCAATAATACAATTGAAAAAATGTTATATTGTTAATGCAAAATACAGGCTCGAGTGAAAAAATTACAATAATGATTATGTAAAAAAATGGGTTCAAGTAAAATCATTTTATTGCCATTTTTTTCTGTAAGTGTGTCATTATTCCGTTTTTTTCGTGTTATAATACGCTTTGTCTTATTAATCTGGGTCTAGAACCTAGACACGTCTGATGAATGGATTACAAAATTCAGGCGTCGCTCTTTGGATAGAAAAATATAGTTCTTATAAATCTGTATTTACCATTACTTCTAAACTATCGGTCAGACTAAAAAGTTGAATATTAATTACCCCTTTAAAGTACAACAATTTCCATTGCTGTTTTCTATCTTTAATTTTTTTATTATCTTAAGTCGCATCATGATTGTTTGATCTTATTTATACTGGTATATACAATCCTGTACGTTGGTACATAAAATAGGATGTATAACTTTGTTACCCGTACACTGGATTGTGTTTAGGTTGGGTAAGGTGTTGTCTGTTCAAACTATTACGACCGGCTGGCATAAAAATCTTATCCTATTTTCAATACATAGGGCTTGAATGGGTCTTCATTAATATCTATTATGCTATCCTTCAATACATGGGACAGGACCATTAAGTATTAGATGCCCACGTGTACGGCGGTCGATATCACTTTTGGCACAATCTTCCTGTCACACATCCGTGAGCACAAGGTTGGTCGCAGCCCGTGACATTAAATGGGACCTGGCTGAATGGATTACCACCCCTACCCCTGCAGACCCACACCCTTATTCACAAAGGTCTACTGCCACCCACAACCACCCCGGGTCTGTGCGGAATAGAGCGGAGAAAAAATGAGTCCCGTTTAGGACAAGTGGAAGGGTGTTTCTCAAATATTGAGGACGGCGATATACCTTAGCTACTAAGAGCTCTACTGTGAGCATTATTTTTTTTTAACATGCGTCGTTTATGAGAAAGAAGGTCGGGTTATAACGGACCTATCAGCAGTACGCCAATACCTCCTCTTTCATGAGATATGGAAAAATGTGAAGGCTATCTTAACGTCTAAGAGGACAAAACAACTTTTCGAGGATTTGTATAAAGGAAGAGCTTACAAGGAGGAAAAAGTGACATAAATCATGTCTGTACTCAATTTAACGTTTTCCGCCTTTTTTTGAACGGAAAGCCTTTTACACTCGTTTTTTGATAAAATTTTCAATAAAACGACTCTAGTATAAAATATAAAATATTATTAGAATACAATATTACAGGCTATTCTAAATGTAAATAGGCAAAGAAAACTTTCGACATATCTACATCAAACGTGGTTTGATTCCTTATGAATTTCTTTAATATTTATGTACTTTTAATCCTCATACTCTCCAAATCAATAATTTTAAAATTAATAATTCAAATTCACATAAAAAATTTCAAAATTTAAAAAACAAACGGTAAAATCAATTTTTTTATAATTCCTCTTTTGCATAAAATTGATATAAAGAGATAGTTATGGGTAGACTTGTTTTGAATGTTATCATTCTTTAAAGCATTCACCTTTTCGGCATTGTAAAATGTAAAGGAATACGACGTTTTAATAGGTAACTACGTTATAAAGGAGATTTCTGAAAATATCCAGCAACATTAATTTAAATAAATTATATGTCATGTCTATATTCCGTAACACAGGATTTAATGGAATGTAGTTGGAGTTCACTAGTTATATTCCCGCATTAAACCAATCAGTATCGCCCTGGTGAAATACCACCATTCAGAATTGAAACGTTGCTTGAAATGGCTTTTAGCCATGTTTGGTGACCAGATCTGAATAGCCAGGTATTCCCCACCTCCTCTTCCCCTTCTCCTTCCCCTCCCGAATACCTTCAGCTTCACAACATTCCCCAATTGGGAATGCCATAGTCTCACTGGCTCCAGACGGTTGGGAGCAGTTGGGCTCTTGTGCGGTATTCATATAAAAAAAATAAAAAATAGAAAAATTACATTTAGTAAGTTTTTTAAATGCTACACTCTGCAAGAATTTTTTTTTTCGCTGAAAACATTAGCGCTGCCAAGTTGTTTTGGGGATGATGGATATTTTTAACTAACCTCATTAAAATAGTACAACGTGTGTTTTAATATACTTTTAAATTGAAAGCCACCTTCTGACTGGAGTCATGTAATAATTTATCCAAATGAAATGTGTAAAAAAATGTGTTCATTTCTTTTCTGACATTCAAATCGACAGTGAAATGAATGTCCATCGACGCGTGCGCTGAGAAAAACGATTTACATACCGTCTAATAATTTGGCCATTTATCATTTATTCCATAAAAAAAAGTTATTGTGTAGTTCAAAAATTCAGTAAATATTGCACATTGTTTATTTTGACCATTTCTCTTAAATCGAGTACATAAGGTCTAAGTTCCCTGAAAGCGATCCCGAGTACTTGATAAAATTTAAGGTTAAATCTGTCTGATGCCCCATTTGTTTCGATTGTCTTTCGCCAGGAAAGCGATCCATTAATCCATTAAACTTCGGAGCGAACAGCCAACAGCTAACGGCTAACAGGTGCACCCGATAGGGCGATTTAATAAATGATGGGCAGGAACTGGCGCCACTCCGAAGCCCACATCCACCGCGGTCCCGGAGGTAGAGTTTCAGATAAATGGACCAATTTATTGTACGACACGAAACCGCTATGTGGTGGAGGAGGCAGCTGTATTGAATTTATTGTATTATAATATATTTATCTTGTGGTAACAACTCCACTTCCGTCGAAGTATCATCACTCTTTTTGGCTATTTATTAATTTACCAAATATTTTTTGATTATCACGAAAATAGATAACACATTTCTTTGCGTGATTTTCGTCGTTCTAGCAACAACGTATTCATTTTATTGACTAAAGGTTTACGTACATTGATTTTGACGTTACAGTGACAACATCCAAGTAACATACGGTTTGTTATAAAGCAACTTACTGGCGATGAAAATTGATCAAATTTCTGTTTAAACGTTTTAAATTATAATTTACTTGTAGTGACAACCTGACTCACCCGAAATTCTAACTTTTGAGTATTATGGAAATATAGCGTCTTTAAAAATGTGTGGATTGGAAAATTTACTTCACGTTTAAATTGACGTCCCGAGCTTAAAATAGTTGCATTGAAATGGTAATGGTAGAGAGATGACGCTGTGTATCATGATGGTAGAGCTCCCCGCAAGAACTCGGCGAATACCTTGTCATATGATACCTTCGTGTGACTGAGGCTTAAAACTTTGTTGCTGTATATGAATTTCTAGACATTTCTGTGAAATAAACTCTTGATAATATATGATTTGTGCTAAGAGTGTTTCTGAAAAAATATCAGACAAAGCCGGATAGCTAAGCTAATAATGTAATTATCACAAAACTAAGAAATTGAGAAGCGTTACTAAAATTGAAAGGATTAAACTACTATTCCAACAATAAGACAAAAAAAACATTATTAATGTTTTATAATTCCTTCGAAAGATTGGTATTCACTAATTATTGCTATTTTTAATTAATTTATTATTAATGTTTTAGCTGAAGAATTTGTTAATCATTCCTTTGGGAGAAAATCAATTCAAACAAGTTTTATACCACCAAATAGCATGTATTTGGAATGGAGAAAAATGCCATCTACGTTTTATTAAATTGTGTTTTTAAGCATGAAATGTTATTTAAAACAAACTCTGAACGAATATTTATTTATTCGACAAGTTTATTTCTTTATCCGGCTGTCAAACCTTTCACTGAATTAAACAAACTCTGAACGAATATTTATTTATTCGACAAGTTTATTTCTTTATCCGGCTGTCAAACCTTTCACTGAATTAAACAAACTCTGAACGAATATTTATTTATTAATTGATAAACTAAAGTTCTTTTAAAACTTAAGACAAGATTTTTTTGTGCATAGCGCAAAGGGTAACAATTATTATTTTTATAAACAATAATTATTAATCTAAAACACTCATCCAAATTGAAAAAAAAAAATTATTTATTCGACAAGTTTATTTCTTTATCCGGCTGTCAAACCTTTCACTGAATTAAACAAACTCTGAACGAATATTTATTTATTCGACAAGTTTATTTCTTTATCCGACTGTCAAACTTTCACTGAATTAAACAAACTCTGAACGAATATTTATTTATTCGACAAGTTTATTTCTTTATCCGGCTGTCAAACCTTTCACTGAATTAAACAAACTCTGAACGAATATTTATTTATTCGACAAGTTTATTTCTTTATCCGGCTGTCAAACCTTTCACTGAATTAAACAAACTCTGAACGAATATTTATTTATTCGACAAGTTTATTTCTTTATCCGGCTGTCAAACCTTTCACTGAATTAAACAAACTCTGAACGAATATTTATTTATTCGACAAGTTTATTTCTTTATCCGGCTGTCAAACCTTTCACTGAATTAAACAAACTCTGAACGAATATTTATTTATTTTTTTATAAACAATAATTATTAGCCTGAAACACTCATCCAAATTGAAAAAAAAACCTTTCCGAGCAAAGATAAATGTCGCCGACAGGACTCGAACCTGTACCCTTCTGATGTCCGGTCAGATGCTCTACCGTTGAGCTACGTCGGCTTATCGCAAACCCGCCAAGTTAATCAATATATACTAGTGTTTCATTCAATAATTACTGTTTTTATTATATTTTTACCTGTAAACAACCAACTTTATTAGTATGAGAAAGGCTTGTAACGGCTAAATCCCTCAAATAGATGGCGTCGGGACAAATTATGTCTACATTTTATTGGTGAAAATTGCTTTGACTTGTCAAATATTTATTAATTGATAAACTAAATAAAATAAACTAAATACATCAGAAGGGTGCAGGTTCGAGTCCTGTCGGCGACATTTATCTTTGCTCGGAAAGGTTTTTTTCAATTTGGATGAATGTTTCAGGATAATAATTATTGTTTATAAAAAAATAATTGTTATCCTTTGCACTATGCACAAAAATCTTGTCTTAAGTTTTTAAGAACTTTAGTTTATCAATTAATGAATATTTATTTATTCGACAAGTTTATTTCTTTATCCGGTTGTCTAACCTTTCACTGAATTAAACAAACTCTGAACGAATGTTTATTTATTCGACAAGTTTATTTCTTTATCCGGCTGTCAAACCTTGAACTGAATTAAACAAACATATAACAGGAAAAATTTTCACTATGATCATTTAATAAACATCAATTGTTATTGTGTTTAATTTGTTGAACTCTATGAAACTTTCTTTAAATTTTAAGTAAATCAATTTTATGAAGTTCTGCTAGTTTGCACAACTGTTTAGACAGCTTAATCAATGCCATTTTAAAACTGTCTTTGAATGCCGAAAAAATGCTTGCAGAATTTAATAACAATATAAATTTATTAGTTTTACTTTAAATTACCTAATATTTATTTTTTTTGTAAAAGAAAAATAAGATTATTACTCAATTTTTAATTATTATTTATTTTTATTGAGATTCAAAAACCTCATTTTAATGTTTAATCATTGTTAAAAATAATATTAACATAACCTAAATGAAACGTTAAAACGGAAAAAAACGACAGAAAATAAAAAGATTTCACTCACATCTGGGACATATCTGGGATATGATATCGATGAAGATGAGATAAATTGAACTGGTCTCATTAGATAACTTGGTTAAGCGGTTGCCCCGGATAGGCAGAGGTCCTGGGTTCGTGTCCCAGATGCGACTGAAATCTTTTTGTTTTCTGTCGTTTTTTCCGTTTTCATGATTCATTGAGGTTATGTTAATATTATTTTCTACGATGATAAAATTAATATTTTATGACATTTAATATTTTTCTATATTCCTCCCGGCATGTGAAAAATGAATAAAAAGTTGATCAAACTAAATTAAAAATGTTACAACAGACCGCTGTGCCCAAAAATTAAACAATGATCACATCCATCAATGTAATTATGTTTGCGCTCCGATGGGATTTTATTCGTAAAATATTTTTAACTTAAGTTAACGATTTGTTGACGTTTGATTAATCAAATATACACACAAATCCCGAAGGAGGAAACAAAAATTCATCGTACACCTGTAAATTAATTGAACAAATTATTCATTACGGGCGCATGTAAAGAAAAATAGATTTTTTATCAAATAAATAAAAAAAACATGGACAATGTTTTCTGTTTAATTTGATGTTCAGCAGATTTTTTTTTTTTTTAGAAATTTTATTTAAATCAAATTTAATTATGTTATTATCAAGTTGACGACTTACTTATATGATTTTATTTACTTCCCATAATTCTAATTTGAACGGTGTTTAAACCAGTGTTTTACCGTTAATTTTAAACACCGTCCGGTTTGGACGGTGTTTAAGTAAGTCGTCGCAATGTGGCCTAACCACAGTTTGAAAATGGCCTTAAACGCCTAAACAGCTGTCACAATAATAAAAACTAAAATACTCGCAGAACTTAAAAATAACATTATTAAATATGATTTACATTCAATTTCTAAAAAAAATAATGGAGTTCCACGTATTAAACACGAAAACAATTAATTCAGCAGAATTGAATAATTGACACCAGCTTTGGGAAAATCGTTCAATATGTTAAAATATAATGTCAACAGTATTATAATAACGTGGTAACATGCTTTGATCGGTGGTCATTATTTTATTGGAAAAATGTGTTGATTTGAAATTTGTCTTTATTTGAACGAGAAATAATTGCAAACCCCTGTAATTAATTTGATCGGTACACGACCAGCAAATAATAATGTTAGGCTGGGCAATAAATTATCATACACATGATGCGGTGTGGATAAATGGTTTTATCTAAATAATGGCTCTGTTTCAATTTCGACATTCAATTTACAACGTTGTTATTGGATCATTTTAATTGACAATTGTTTTATTGTGATTAAAAAGTGTACAACTTTGTTATTTTTATTTATTTAAGACCGAAATGATCAAGCATTTCCATACACCAATGTTTTAAACGTAAGAATATTATGCTTGATTTGTAACTTTTTAAGTTTGTTAATTTATCTTTTGATGTTGTGCTAGCAAAAATTATTGGTAATAATTATAGTTAAAGTAATATTTTATTGTGTCTTTTTGTGGTTTATCATCAACTTAGAAAAAATTCCCGTAATAAAAGTTGTCTGTGTGCTTTGTAGCTACAAGACAATTATTTTTTTAAGTGAAATTGTGATGTAATTTTGTCGATTATTAGTGTTTGCTTGATTTCCTTCAGGCGAATCAATAATCTTACGATAATTGGTACAATAATACAGATTGTATTTTTTCAGGGTGGCAAGTTTTCACCGTAATATTCAGCAAAACGATAAAATTATCAATTTGCCAAAAATAGAATTTTTAAGCGATATTCTTATTTTTTTATTGACATTTTACAAAAAAAAATATACAATGCAAAAAGTCCAGACAAACTATTTGTTTGTAGTTTGTCTAACGGGAACTTGTTATTCAAAACTCAACATTTATAATTAAGGTTACAAAATATATATAAAATAAAAACATAAAAACATATGTAATAAACTTTCAACAAAAATATTTTTTTTTAAATTTAAAATTAAAAAACATAAAAATTAAAAAACATAAGCGATGGCAATAAATCGTACATAAAATAATATTTCCTTATTATCTAACACAAATAGTTTCTTTCAGCTAGCCAAGTTTTCAACATATTTATTACCTGTTTAGTTTTTACACTTTACAGTTTTTTTTGTTCAATTTTTTTATTTATTTTTTTATTTTAGCTTGTAACATATTTAAACAGCTTGTAAACATGTGATCTAAAGTTCTTTGTCCATATAAGTTTGCGATTAATGCTTACGAACCATTAATCCTCCATTAAAATTGAGACGAGTATTGTAAGTGTGCTATAGTCTATTTATATTATATATAGGGTTATTAATGTGCTGAAATATAATTTTGTACCACGGAATTGATCTTACTGAAAGAATTTTGAGACTCTGAAACTTACTAAACGGTGCTATAAAAATTGGCCAAAAATAATAATAATGTAGTTAATGAAACTTGAATGATATAAAATAAATATATGTAATTTTAATTGTATGGTTTTTATTTTCAAAGGTTGATGATATCAGATTTTTATATTTAGCCTTCCTAACTTAGATGCTGAGAGCAATGACATTAAGAGGAACGACTACGCGGCCTGTTTCATAGAAAACTTACTTTTGGATTTGAGGTCAAAATACTCACCTAATCTTAATATATTAATTAAAGGTTTAGTAAATATCTAGTACGTGTGAGAGAGTAATTTATTTATTTTTGTTTTACATTACGAAATATAGGCCATTAAAGGAATTGATTTTTCGCGATTTTTAGAGGCATCTTTAACAAATATTTGGGGGCTAATGGTGATTAAAAAAAAGTTTTACACCGTCTGTCTACTTCGAAAATATAATAAAATATTTTTTTAAATATTAAAATAAGCATTATGGTGGACTTTAAATTAAATTAAACGACCAATTACGTTGAAACACAAATTTGCCGTACATAATTTAAAATATCGACCCGAAAAAACTTATTTTTTTTTTTAAATTTTGTTTTACATTTTTATTTACGTAATCAAATTTACACAGCAAATATGATTACGTAAATAAAAAATAAAACAAAATAAAATGCTTCTCATGCGTACTAGATATTTACTAAACCTTTAGTTAAAGAATATATATCATTCGGTTTGGATGGGCAAATCCAAAATTAAGTTATGAATGAAACAGGCAGCGCAGCCGTTCCTCTTAATGTATCGGCTTGTTTCCACTAATATAATGATCACGGGTAATTGGGTATTCTTACACTATAGTTTTGTTTATTTATTTACGCATTAGTTGCCAGTTCCTTTGCCTGCCAACAAATTTCCAGAGATACATTAACTCTTTGGTATTTTTAAATTCTTTTGTATTTACATAAACGCGAACTTAAAAATTTAATATGCTACGTAAAAATGAAATTTTAATGCTCGGAAAATGGATATACTCCCATTAAAATAGAGTGAGTAATTCATTCTAATTGAATCTAAAAGAAAAATTTTCCATCTGTTTTAAAAGCATTTTAATCATAACATTACGAAAATTTCAACCACAAATTAACAGTTAAAAAAATTAGAATCACATTATTACCGTTATTATTATATTATTACCATAAATATTTTTTAATACAGTTGTTTGTTAGCACAACTTTTTTTATCGTAGATTCATGTAGGTCTACGTTCGAGTTAGCTATTCGCACAAATGAAACGAAACTCGTATCAATGTGGGAGTTAAATGCCTGGAGATGATTCTACATAACAAGTAAAAAAATGAATAACGTTTTTCGAAATTCCGTTTTTTCCATGTAAAAAATTAAAAAATTTTATATGAAAACTACTTTAGAACGTTGAAATTTGGGAAAAAAATATTCACCTTTTCTATTATATACTTTAGACACAGAATCACCCCTAAAGTTGCTGCACATTACCCCCGGGACACCTTGTATACATATGCTTTTACGTTACACTTTGCGTATAGTCGCACATGTCATTGATAGCAAAAACATCAGGTAAGCTTGCAGACAGAAAAACGTTAAAGGGGTGATAATTTTCAGTTACTATTTTTGGCGATACCTTACAAAATGAACAAAGAAAATCAATAATCCCGTCAGCGGGGGTTTTTACCATGCAAAGGTGCGGTAAAAGATTTTTTGATTTTATATTGTCAAGTTACCCTGAAAAAAAAGTTTTCCACCTCGGGTGACCTTCTCGTTAGTCGCCATCTTGGATGAAAATCACCAACAATTGTTTTCTCCTAAATAATTCCTCAACGGTTGATCCTACGACAAAATTGTCTCATAAAAACTGAATTTATATAAAATAGATGACATTTTAAGTTCAGACTTTTTTGTATGTGTTAAATATAACGAATTACAGCGCAGGTAATGTTAAGATTTTTTTTATTGCATTATTTCTGGCTATTCATTACATAATAATAATAATTTTGTTGACTCATTTCTACACCATTACTCAGTAGAGTAAGTGGCCTTTTTTATTTATTTTTTTATTGCGCTATCCGCAGTAGATTTAATCCACAGATGTTCCTGTTTGGTGAACAGAGATCGAAATGGCGATTAAGCCGCTCGGCTTGGGGAGAGTAAGGCCGACGGCCGCATTCGATAATACACATTTTTATTTCAATTTCAACAGAATTATAATACTATCAAAAAGCGACACCAACATTAATTCTGTAAAAGAGTAGAGAGAAAAAGGCAAGTAGATTAAAACATAACAATTTAATATAACATTTGAGGGTAAAATGATACCAGAAAGTAGAGTTACAAATATGTAAACAATTACATCAGAAAGTAAACGGAATTGTATATTTTAAGTTCATTATTCGGTATATTATTACTGAGGGTGTAGGTAGAAACATGGACACTCAGAGACAGCGAAAAAACCGGATAGACGCCTTCTGAATATGGTGCTGGATGAAAATGCTCAGAATTCCATATACAGCCAGGCGCACAAATACATCAATTCTAGAAGAGCTTGGCATTCAGAATAGGATATTAACTGTCTGCTTACAGCGTATCCTCAGATTCGTTGGAAATGTTAGTCACCGGATTGAGAACTCCAACCCGGAGAAACTCATGGTCACTAGCAAAGTGGAAGGCGGGAGAAGCAGAGGAAGGTGACCGATGCTTTAGAGTGACTCTCCACGCAGCACAAGATCGCGGGAGTAAAGGAGCCTTGTATACCAGGGAGATTGTAGTGGGGATCACGATCCTTAGCAATGAGGAAGCGACTCAAGAAGAATATTATTAATCACCGATAATTGCGTAATAATTAATAGATACATTAAACTGCTATATTTTAATCCCAATTTCGATCTCTGTTCAAGAAACGGGAACATCTGTTGATTAGACCTACTGGGGATACCGCAATAATTTTTTTTTAAAAAACCCAATGACTCTACCAAATAATAGTATAGAAATGAATCAACAAAATTATTATTAGGTAATGAATATCCAGGATAAATCAAATAAAATAACAAAAATGGGGAATTTTACTTTTTTTTTTAAGTTTGCCTTCTGTACTCGTTATATATAATACTCACAAACAAAACACGTTTAAACATAAAATGTAAGCAATTTTGTGTTCTTTTAGTTTGTCGGAAAATTATTTTATAAAAAACAATTTTTGGCAACTTTCATCCAAAATGGCGACTAACGCGAAGATTACCCAAAGTCGAAAACTTAGATTTTTTTCGGGGTCCCAACCCAACAATATAAAATCAAAAAAAAAAACTTTTACTCCACCTTCTGCAAAGTAAAGGCCTATTGAGCAGAGCATAAACATTTACCTATTGCGAAGAGTCCATGAACGAAGTTTGTCTGCAGAATATAGTTACTTATGAAAGTAAGTAAGTCATGTTATTTGAAATAGAGAATATGCGCGTAATATGATAGTTTTAAACGATAAAGCAAGTGGATGGGTTTGCATACTCTGGAAGTAAGTTCGCGGGAGACGGGGGGGTTGATAAGGAAATTGACAAAGGGGGAACGCCGGATATTCTATTAATGGAGGACCGAACGCAGAAGTCGCTAAAAAAAGTTGTCAAAGGAAACGAGTTTAGTTGTCCGGGAGGGATATCTGATATCAACCATGTGAAATGGCAGCCAGCCACGGAGCTGACAGGTTGAATTAAGTTTCTCGAGACGCGTGTTTTTTAAAAGCATAAACAACCGTTTGAAAAATCAAAAAATCCAAAAAATGCATGACTGGTTGAGGTAAATTAAATTAATAAAAATATTAAGAATGGAACGCTTAGATTTTGAATGCGCACACCCAGCTGGATTGCTCTGGTACAGCGTATGGGTAGAGTAAGGAGTTTTCCTTTTGTAAATTTTGTAATTGTGCCCGGGCCCATTACCGCTGTTGCCCCACCCTTGTCCGAACTCTGCTAAATGGCCAGATTGTCCCAAATTTCCTTTATCCTTTCTCGTTACCCTCCCTCCTATCCTTCCCCGGCGTACCGCAATATTGGGGTGCTATTCTCGTTTATTTATAACGCCTTTGTTTGTCAGGAATCAGTGCTGAAATTTTTAATGGTTTATGTGTTAACGAACACATGAGTTTTGAAAGTATTCAACGTTTTGACACTATTTCTCGTGAGTAGCGAGTTTGCCGGTCAGCAACTTACTTTTCAAGTGTTAATCGTTTCAATAACTAGTCCATTTTTTTCGTTTTAGGTCAACCATTCCTAACTTAAATACCGTAATAACTAGCTTAAATAAAAGTCCGTTTTTACAGATAAATTAGTTCTCAAAGTTTTGTATTTTTAAAACCCACCAAAACGACCGGAATTTGTGCAGTAACCGGGTGACGTCACACAATCGTCACGAATGACGATAATAATAATAATAATAATAGTTCTTTATTACAGAAAGTATGCAGGGGTAGTGCAATTCAATACGTTTCATAAGTGATAAAAATACAAACAAAAAAATAACAATAGGTACGTAAAATGAGAGGAAGGAAAAAAGAAAAAAAAACATTGAAAAAGATTACTCAGTAAAATATGCAAAAAAGTTCATTCACTACGAGAGAAAAGAAAAATTAACAAGTTTATGGTGGAGAAAGAATTTAGCTGCGACCAACCGTGTGATGTCGTTCATCGGAACGAAATTTCACAAATAATCGTCATAAAAGTAATACTAGTAAATCTACCTTCTTAACTTCTCATTTTTCACCCTATTTTCAGTGCCAAATGTTGAATATGAAAGCAGGTTTCTATTATTAAAATGTGTAAAGACAAATTTTTTAAAGAAAATCTGGAAAATTACAAACTTATGAGAAATGGAAATCAATTTATGACACCTAATTCTAAAACAACTCATATGCAAAACCATTATATTTATCAATTCATAAATAATTTTAATAACCTCCCCATTGAAATGCCCTGTAATAATGACCAATCAGAACCAATAAATAAAATTAAACCCTTTAAAAAAAACTTACATACGTAAACATTTCATATAAAACATTTTGTAAAGAGAATCGTATTAAAAATTGTATTCCTAAAAAATTTATAATTTTGGCTCCCTTATCAGACAAAAGAACTCCTCTATTCTGATAAGGTACACCAGGACCAAGAATACCCTCTAATTCAATATTTTATAATGCAACTTTTAAGAAATAAAATAACTCATAAAAAAAAGTCGTTTTTTGCCCATAATATTTTTCATTGGAGTTCCTTATTCCTTTGTAGATTTTCCAGTTCTCTCCAATATTTGTAATAGTCCACCGCTATAAATGTACAGAATACACCAATATATAACTAAGGAAATAAAATTAACATAAATTATTTAGATATTTTTTTAGAAATTCGCGTTTGGAAGCCAAGATAATCACTTCTCCAGCTTTGCTTCATTCTATGAAATTCAAATGTGGCTGTAACAGAAAGATTGTACCTTTGAAATACCGTTTCGAAACTTTGAGAGAAAGTTTCCTGCTTCTAACTAATTTGATTAAAATAACACCCAAAAAATAATACGGCGTCCGAATCATTTGATTTTGAGTCTGAAAATGTGGTATCGTTTTCCCAATGTATTATTTACGTCGTTTTAGGTTTGTCAATGATATTTTTCATATTTTTGATGACCTCCCAAAGGTGGCTTTGTAGACACTCAGATAAACTTTAATCGAACATCAATTTACGTAAATAACACAAATTTATTATTTCAGTTTACAAGGAATACGGAATAAAGCTTTTTTAAACCTTTAAGTTAATAGAGTAACGAAAAAGATTTTAAAAAATTCTTGATAAACGATGGTCTGGTTGATATTGTAAACTAACGAAAACAAACGGTTTAAACAAATAACCTAGAATATGACAATACCACCAGCGCACGTTGGCGAAATTGTTTTTTTTTACATGCATTTTAATAGATTTTCTGTAAAATATATTCTTGATATATTGTAGAAAATTAAATTCGTAAAATAAATTTTAGGTAACCTGTATATGACTTTATTGCTTTTTTGCTCTAAAATAAAAAATAAAAAATTTAAGAGGCTATTAAGTTTTTAATAAATTGTGAGAATTTTTCTTTCATTTCTTATTTTTAGACTTCTTTTGACTAAACATATCACAATTCTAATAATATATATTTTTAATTTATGTATGATTTAATGAGAACATTTATATATGTTTACAATCTATATAAATAAAATTTTTAAAAAAATTGATAAGAATTGTGATATATTAAGCCAAAAGAAATCTAAAAATTAAATAAGTATTTTATTCCTCTTCTAAGCCACCAGACCGACCGCGAGCGTCGTGCGGCGATGCTTATAACTGCTAGCACAAACCTAATAGCCACTGTAATTTATTTTTCTTATACTCGTATGTTCAAAAAAGCGGTAAAGTCAGTACAGGTTACCTAATATATATATCGATGTCTATAATTTATTAAAATATATTTCACAGGGAAAAACGCAATTCCGCCAACGCGGGTCGGTAGAGGCGCTAGTGTAGCATGTTCCCATCTCAATGTATAAGAAATGTCAGGAGCTAGAGGTATTGGAGATTTAAGGAAGTCACTATAACAATAACTACCTTATTGTGACTGCTCTGCCATAACGCTCCGTAGCTACTCAATTCAATTTTAAATTACGATGGAATAAATTACGTTCATAAATAAGTTCTCGTTGAACAGGGCGGGTGTTTGATTTTACTTTGTAAATATCGAGAGGACATAAAAAAAGGGGAGTCGCTTAATACGTGGCAATTTAGTTCCCCACCTTGGAAAGTTTACTTCGGGTCTTTAGTAGGCCAGAAGTGTGAAAGGGAACTTAATACATTGGAAAATTTGAAGGGTTGCCCTCTTATAAACTTGGGCACCAAATTAATATATTAATTTGAATAATTCACTGCCTTTCACAAGTGGCTGCCCGGTTGGTTTGCCATAGCGGTCGGCACGGGTCAAGAACCTTATAGACGCAAAACTTTTGCATTTCTTTTGATCAGCAGCGATGTTACGTGTTAAAAAATAATGGCTGCTAGCATTATTTTGACTCTCGGCTCTATGCATCGGCTATTTCAATGGAATAAGATAGAAGTTACGGTATTATGTGTTATACATTAAAAATAAAATATGTTTTTGCTCGATCTGTGCAAAACTTATTTTTTTGCACAATTGTTAAAGTACCTAGTGAAATTATTTTTTTGATGAGTTTTGGGTCCACTGAAGAAATGAATAGTAATATTTGGATAATTTGCACAGCGCAGTTTTTGTGAAAAATCACCTCGAGAGGGCGCTGTACAAATATTTTTTTCCAATGCTCTATCTTATTATTGACTATAGACAATCTATCATTATAACTTATGGCTACCAAGTTGCATCCACCAGTTCATCGTTATGTAATACAAAACTATACGACTACTTGACCAATTAACGTAATGCCGCGTTAAAATATACACTATAAGTTGTACCTATACCGATTTGCATGATAACTGATTTCACAAATTTACGTAAACACTTTCGACTCCTAGACCTCAGACAGACTCATGAAATTAATTTCTGTTGGGGAAAGTATTTCGATATTTGAAAATATTTGATTAATTTGACTAAAGAAAATAAAATTTACCTTACTGCGGGCACACAAACACGCCCATAGTATACTTATATTGATTTATCTCTTCAGTGGGTTTAACTTAATATCCCTAAGGATTCTGTCGATATACCAAGGTAGCTTTGAAACTAAAAATAAAACCAGTTTGCTCACAAATGTAAAAGATTTACTGGGGAATTTCGTGTACGAAGTATAAATACTTGTATCTTACTGTACCACTGAACTACCCATCTGATGCATGTTTTGAGAAAGAGTCTGGTTTTACATCCCCACACCTTTCATGTGGTCCTATTCCCCTCGCCGTAAGTCGCCATTACTTGCCACTCTGGGGAAATACTTTACTGTGTGCCAGTCGGGGAAGTTCACGTTAATCGCATGTGTTCAATATTGACTTGAAGTCTACACCGCAAACCATTAACTACACTTTGAAATTCTTTGTGATTTTGTGAATAGTTCCTGAAATTACTTTTAAAAAATCGTTTTTATGATTTTTTCCATCTTCTTCTCTATACAGAAAAATGAATGTTTGTCTGTCTGTACTCGATTTTCTAGAAAATTACTCCACCGGTTTTAATGAAAATATCACAGTTTGTTCTTATTAGTGTCGGAAAGCTTTAGACAGTAGTTTAGTTTAGTTGAATGAAATCCAATAAATAAAACTGATGCTATAACGTTTTAAAATTAGTATGAAAAACATTGAACCCGCCATGCTACATTGCGGTGAGCCCATAGATGTATACCACTCTGGTTAGCCACATATTACATATTGAAAATAAGGTGGTTTGTTTGGGTTGAATATTTTCAAAATGGAAAATATAAGTAGGTACCTACTTAAGAACTTTATTATTTAGATACGTTTTGAATAAATAAATGTATGAAATGAAATATTTTTTTCAAATTAATGTTTCTTTATTTTTTTGTTTAGAGATAGTAGTAGTCATCACAAGGCATTACTTTTGCTGTCAAATCAATTATGTCACCCAAACAACAAGTAAGAATTTACAGCTTCATAAATTTATTTTAAAAAAAAACCCCGGCAACGGGTACACATTAGCTATCTATAAATCGCATGTTGTCGAAGCATTCGAACTGTTATATTCGTTTTTCGGTACCGCCATTATTTATTTTCGAGTTTCATCAAGTATGAAAACTGCAATCAGTCTCACAAATAAAACTATCTATTTATGGAATTGTAGGAATATTCATTTCATGTAATAACCTTATTATTCCTATTGGCCAGTGAAATGTATTTCTAATTCAAAAATGAATAATTGCAAAAATGTTTGACCGGTGTAACAAGACTGGTTGCGCTGGTTCATTGAATTCCGTTATCACAAATTAAATTATTACCAATTGATTTGCTCAAAATATGCAGGGGTAAAATAGGGAAAGGTAATGATGGAATCCAAACGACCTACCCTTTATCCTTGTTTCGTCACAAGACTCTTCTTTGTGGTGGCACTTGAGCACATATGTAAATGTTCAATATAAATTACAGACATTAAATGTCTGCAGCGGATCACACTAACGAATACCACGGCGGTGTAGTAAAACAATAGATTGATAGCATAAAACACAAGACGGATTGCGTTGCGAGTGCGGATGGTGCGTGCTTGACGAGATCACAGGTGACAATGTGTTGCGAGTAGAGTCGATGGACTAGGTATGGATTACAATTGGGTAGGTTTATTAGGATGCATATTATTGTGCAAATCAACTACTAGGCTATCCGAATTGAACCGTAACCGGCGCAACCAGACATGATAAAAATGATTGGATAAAAAGATTCATTTGTTCCTGATACGTACACACTATTTCTTCCATTCCTTTACACATTGTATTTGCTTCTGGAAGTCCTTTCTCTTCGATCATATGAGTAATACTGCTTAATTTTAAGAAGAGTAATATATTGTATTATTTTTAAATGATTCGCTGATATGGTGGAGGTACGAATACGAAGTAATTAGACAGCTTAATAGTTCAGCAGATTACATACCTACTTGACATCTTAAAAGTTTTCTAAGTGGTTTGATTTCTGAAATCTTCCTTTATCCTACTTAGTAAATTAGGCTCAGGGACATTCAAATATATAATTAAGATCTAGTATCGCGATTAATTTCAACAATATATGTACCAATGTTTCATTATTTTTTTATGGTCACATAGAAATTAAGCAAACATTTCATGTTAGTCTGACGAACTTTATTCATCCTGAAAAAATATCAGAAATAAAATAAATAGCTCACATTATGATTCGAAATATTGCCGACTGGCTAAACATTGAACATAAATGGCTTTCCGATTATCCCTTTAACGGGGGAAATGCCTCATTGTTTCACTACATCAGTAAATATTACCGATAATCTTTTTCATAGCCAAACTAAAGCAATTGAATAAAGGGATTCCAAATATTGACTAATCCTGGGTTTGGGCTTTCTGATTCAGATGTGGAAAAATGATTGTATTCCATTCACTGAGAATAGAATACTTCTTTGTTAAAGCAAATGACAAAATCACACATACGGTGCTTTGAAGCGTTAGGGAAATGTGTATTTTTTATGCGTGTTCCATGTAAAATAACTAGGTGTGTGCGTGTTTTTTTTGTATGCTAATTCACGGTAGAAATAAATGCTTTTCAAGATCATGTTAATATTGAGAAAATAAAAATTATTTTTCGTAATAATTAAAAAAAAATACTAATTCAATTTCTTCTTTGGGCACAAAGAAGGCATATTGGAATTACCTAGTTAATCATATCAAAACATTATTTTCATTTATTATTTTTTATGTAATGTAAATCAAATTTAGTCATCTTATTATTAAGTTCTGCAAGAATTTTAGTTTAAAATAAAAAAGTTAAATGGAATTTTACGAATTAAACATAAAAACAATTACTTTGTTGAAAAACACTGTATTTAATATGTAAATATCTAAAGTTTTCAGAAGCAAAGGTCGGCAATATTGTTTATCCTGACATTTATGTTTGATATTCCATAAAAAATAAACTCACTATTAATATTTTATTTCTTATGCCTTGCTAATTTATTATTAATAATAAACATAATTTCTTTTAAACTTTCTAATACAAATTTTTCATTAAATATTTTATAACAATTTTCAATTATTTTTACGTTTTTAATTAATTACTTACCTAACTTTCGTCACTTATTTATAATTTTTGTTTGTGTTTATACTTTGTTCTATTTGTCTATACTTGTCATTATTTTTAGTTTGTATATTGTTTATCCTGACGAGGGGAACTTTGCTTCTGAAACATGTAGATATTTGCATATTAAATACGCAGTAGGTTTCAACAAAGTAATTGTTATTAATTTAATGAATGTGACTCCACAAAGTGATTTTACATCTTTTGAAGAAACAAAAACAATTAATAATAATACATCAATAGGCCGATTCTGTAAGTGCAAGTATTTTTCCATATCCACGAAGCGCATTTAAAATGAAATTATTTTTGGTTTTAAATTGTGTGAAAAAATTTTCCATTTTTCTTTTTTACTTCACGGTTAATTAAATCTCCTGGGAACGAAGTTAAATCTGAACACTCTATGAAATTGATTTCATAAAACTGTTTAGCTAACCTTCCTATATCCTCATATCTGTATTTAATAATTTACATGTGCGCTAACATTTTAGGTTGTTATATTCTATATAATATTCCCATTGTAATTAACTAACGAGTGACGCTTCTGTGTAATTATTCTGCCTTTTATTTAATTCATCAACACCTTTCTAACATATGTGTTATTATTAATTACTCTAACAATATGTACACACTATCAGATTTAATACGAATTTAAACGGGTTTTGGCTGTCAGACATTCAGTAAGACTAGGTTTTGCCCATTGCAGTGCTGCAATTGGTTTATGTATTTAGAATATGTGTTGTAATGTGGATGAAGCAAGAAGTGTGTGTGTTGGAAATAATTTTTAAAACGAATATTTGGAAAAATATTTATACTCAACCTCCTACCCCTACTCCAACTCCTCCTACTCCAACTCCTACTCCAACTCCTACTCCAACTCCTACTCCAACTCCTACTCCAACTCCTACTCCAACTCCTACTCCAACTCCTACTCCAACTCCTACTCCAACTCCTACTACAAACTCCAACTCCTACTCCAACTCCTACTCCAACTCCTACTCCAACTCCTACTCCAACTCCTACTCCAACTCCTACTCCAACTCCTACTCCAACTCCTACTCCAACTCCTACTCCAACTCCTACTCCAACTCCTACTCCAACTCCTACTCCAACTCCTACTCCAACTCCTACTCCAACTCCTACTCCAACTCCTACTCCAACTCCTACTCCAACTCCTACTCCAACTCCTACTCCAACTCCTACTCCAACTCCTACTCCTACTCCAACTCCTACTCCAACTCCTACTCCAACTCCTACCAACTCCTACTCCAACTCCTACTCCAACTCCTACTCCAACTCCTACTCCAACTCCTACTCCAACTCCTACTCCAACTCCTACCCTACACTACCCAACTCCTACCCCCTACCCAACTCCTACCCTACACCCAACTCCTACCCTACATCTACCCAACTCCTACCCTACGACTACCACTATTAAGTATTTAAAGAAAATGAAAAGAAAAAAAACTTTCAATGTTAGCTTTATCTCGACAAATGGGGCCTAGGAATTTGTTGCCAAATTTTTAATTGCCCAAATCTCGTTGCGTAGGTGGAGACGCTCAGTTTGATACCCATATCGGCTAAACCTACCCCTACCCCTACCCCTACCCCTGCTCTTACCCCTATTCCTTCCCCGACCCCTACCCCACCCCTAGTGATTTTATTTTAATAAATGTGTTTTGCGTAATATTTTCCCTTAAAAATATGAGCCACATCTTGCAAAATGGGGCTTTGGAGCTAACTGCTAAGTTCAAGGGGAAAGTAAAAAAACAGCGCTATATAATTTTTTTTTAAAATCAGAGAAAAAATTACCGTTTTCTATCAATAAATGCATTTTTAATGATTTTTTTCGTTCACCGAATTATTTTCTCCTTGTATATTTCAAATGAATATTGATATATTAATCGTTTAGGTATTTATAATGGCGCCGTGTAAAATCGCCTACGCATTAAAAAAAAACCGTAATTCTATTTCGACAAATTCGTTTATTTAAAATATTATTAAACCTTCAAAGCATTTTTTGCATACTATTCCGATAGGCTGCTGCTCTGAAAAATGGGGTACCTACCCGGAATTAAATTCGAATGCTTCAGTTCATTACAGGTTTTTGGGTAGGTACTTTGTAATATTGCACTTGCCTTCAAACTGATCCCATAGAAAACGGAATCGCCGCGAAAGAATAAAATGAAGATTTTTAATCAACTTTTATAACTGTCAAAAGTTTGAACGATTACTGTGGATTTTTCGACATGGGTGTCTGTAAATGTCGCGATTGTTAAAACTCCCGCCACCTGTTTTAGTACGGATTATCCATTTATTTAACCTCTTCGACTCACAGAAATGAAAGATTAAGTATTTTCGTGGCCGACGGCAATAGTGGAAGAAAATTTACCGCCGAGAGATCAGGTTTCTGTTTTTGTACGTACTTTTTAAATATTCTCGTGGCCAATTATTTTTCTTTCACTGGCAACACGTAGGGTCAGAAAGATCGCTGGAAACTCGAATGAAGATCGAGCAGCGCCACCCGGCGGGTACGAAGATTGCGGTTGAAAATAGAACCGACTCGATTGGATTTGAATTTTTGCTTACCGATTTAAGGTTAGTTCTAGTTCTCGCCGATAGATGGAACCCGTAATCGTTCAATATCTTCGATACAAATTTTTCAGTAGTTTCCAGAGATTTTTTTAAGAATGCGAGTTTCGATCCGCGGCTAACTTCGGTTTTCTGAATTTGTTGCACGCCAAAATGAGCCTTGCGGTGTTTTAAACTCGGCGGGCGTTTAGGTCGACTTTCGCGAGACAGGACTGGAACGGACACGCAAATTTGACCGAAAACGAACCTTAAGGTGTTTCGAATGGATAGGGCGCTTGGGTCGAATTTTGCTTGGATAGCGTGGTCTGAAAATCGAAAAAGTTAGAACAATACTATATATACTAGGTTTTGCCTATTGCAGTGCTGCAATTGGTTTGTGTATTTAGAATATGTGTTGTAATGTGGATGAAGCAAGAAGTGTGTGTGTTGGAAATAATTTTTAAAACGAATATTTGGAAAAATATTTATACTCAACCTCCTACCCCTACTCCAACTCCTACTCCAACTCCTACTCAACTCCTACTCCAACTCCTACTCCAACTCCTACTCCAACTCCTACTACTCCTCCAACTCCTACTCCAACTCCTACTCCAACTCCTACTCCAACTCCTACTCCAACTCCTACTCCAACTCCTACTCCAACTCCTACTCCAACTCCTACTCCAACTCCTACTCCAACTCCTACTCCAACTCCTACTCCAACTCCTACTCCAACTCCTACTCCAACTCCTACTCCAACTCCTACTCCAACTCCTACTCCAACTCCTACTCCAACTCCTACTCCAACTCCTACTCCAACTCCTACTCCAACTCCTACTCCAACTCCTACTCCAACTCCTACTCCAACTCTTACTCCAACTCCTACTCCAACTCCTACTCCAACTCCTACTCCAACGCCTACTCCAACTCCTACTCCAACTCCTACTCCAACTCCTACTCCAACTCCTACTCCAACTCCTACTCCAACTCCTACTCCAACTCCTACTCCAACTCCTACTCCAACTCCTACTCCAACTCCTACTCCAACTCCTACTCCAACTCCTACTCCTACTCCAACTCCTACTCCAACTCCTACTCCAACTCCTACTCCAACTCCTACTCCAACCTCTACTCCAACTCCTACTCCAACTCCTACTCCAACTCCTACTCCAACTCCTACTCCAACTCCTACTCCAACTCCTACTCCAACTCCTTCTCCAACTCCTACTCCAACTCCTACTCCAACTCCTACTCCAACTCCTACTCCAACTTATACTCCAACTCCTACTCCAACTCCTACTCCAACTCCTACTCCAACTCCTACTCCAACTCCTACTCCAACTCCTACTCCAACTCCTACCCTACATCTACCCAACTCCTACCCTACATCTACCCAACTCCTACCCTACATCTACCCAACTCCTACCCTACATCTACCCAACCCCTACCCTACGACTACCACTATTAAGTATTTAAAGAAAATGAAAAGAAAAATTTTTTCAATGTTAGCTTTATTTCGACAAATGGGGCCTAGGAATTTGATGCCAAATTTTTAATTGCCCAAATCTCGTTGCATAGGTGGAGACGCTCAGTTTGATACCCATATCGGCTAAACCTACCCCTACCCCTACCACTACCCCTGCTCTTACCCCTATTCCTTCCCCGACCCCTACCCCACCCCTAGTGATTTTATTTTAATATATGTGTTTTGCGTAATATTTTCCCTTAAAAATATGAGCCACGTCTTGCAAAATGGGGCTTTGGAGCTAACTGCTAAGTTCAAGGGGAAAGTAAAAAAACAGCGCTATATAAATTTAAAAAAAAATCATCCAAAAAATTGTCGTTTTCTATCAATAAATGAATTTTTATCGATTTTTTTCGTTCACCGAATTATTTCTTCCTTGTATATTTCAAATTAGTATTACAATATTAATCACGTAAGTATTAATAATGGCGCCGTGTAAAATCGCCTACGCATTAAAAAAAAATCGTAATTCTATTTCAACAAATTCGTTTATTTAAAATATTATTAAACCTTCAAAGCATTTTTTCATACTATTCCGATAGGCTGCTTTGAAAAATAGGGTACCTACCCGAAAATTAAATTCGAATGCTTTCGTACATTAGATTCTCGGGTAGGTACTTGTAATATTGCACTTGTCTACAAACTGAAGGAATTTTCTCGAACAAAATTATCCCATAGAAAAGTGAATTAGGCGCGAAGGAATAAAATGACGGTTTTGATCAGCTTTTATAACTGTCAAAAGTTTGAACGATTATTGTGGAAGTTTTCCCACGGGTTGCTATAGATGTCGCGATTTCCAAAACTTCCTACGTGGTTTTTAAAAGCGATTATCCATTTATTTAACCTCTTCGACTCACAGAAATGAAATATTAAGTATTTTCGTGGCCGACGGCAATAGTGGAAGAAAATTTTCCGCCGAGAGATCAGGTTTATGTTTTTGTACGTACTGTTTAAATATTCTCAAGGGCAATTATTTTTCTTTCACGGCAACACGTAGGGTGAGAAAGATCGCTGGAAACTCGAATGAAGATCGAGCAGCGCCACCAGGCGGGTACGAAGATTGCGGTTGAAAATAGAACCGACTCGATTGGATTTGAATTTTTCCTCACTTAATTGACGTGACTTCTAGTTCTCGCCGACATATGGAACCCGTAATCGTTCAATATCTTCGATACAAATTTTTCAGTAGTTTCTAGAGATTTTTCTTAGATCACATTTTTCCCCAGATTTTTACCCCACATTTTCAACATCATATACGACATCACAACGTCATATGCGACATTCATTTTCAGTAGTTGGACCGGAAAATTGACCCTTCCGGTGTTCTAAACTCTACGGGCGGTTCGGTCTACTTTCGCGAGACAGAGGGAAAAAAAACCGTGGGGAAAAAAGTGAAATTCGTGGTTCGCGAAAACCAACCTTGGGGTGTTTTAAATGGATAGGGCGCATGGTCGTTTTCGGCAAACCAGCCAAGTCTGAAAATTTTGTGTCTCGTGTCTCGCGAAAACGAACCTTGAGGTGTTTCGAATTAAGGGGGCGCATGGTCGTTTTCGGCTAGCCAGCCCCGAGTCTTAAAATTTACCCCCATAGAACAATACTATATACTAGGTTTTGCCTATTGCAGAGCTGCAATTGGTTTTGAATAGTTGTGTATGTGTGTTGTAATGTGGATGAAGCAAGAAGTGTGTGTGTTGGAAATAATTTTAAAAACGAATATTTGGAAAAATATTTATACTCAACCTCCTACCACTACTCCAACTCCTACTCCAACTCCTACTCCAACTCCTACTCCAACTCCTACTCCAACTCCTACTCCAACTCCTACTCCAACTCCTACTCCAACTCCTACTCCAACTCCTACTCCAACTCCTACTCCAACTCCTACTCCAACCTCTACTCCAACACCTACTCCAACTCCTACTCCAACTCCTACTCCAACTCCTACTCCAACTCCTACTCCAACTCCTAGTCCAACTCCTACTCCAACTCCTACTCCAACTCCTACTCCAACTCCTACTCCAACTCCTACTCCAACTCCTACTCCAACTCCTACTCCAACTCCTACTCCAACTCCTACTCCAACTCCTACTCCAACTCCTACTCCAACTCCTACTCCAACTCCTACCCTACATCTACCCAACTCCTACCCTACATCTACCCAACTCCTACCCTACATCTCCCCAACTCCTACCCTACATCTACCCAACTCCTACACTACATCTACCCAACTCCTACCCTACATCTACCCAACTCCTACCCTACATCTACCCAACTCCTACCCTACATCTACCCAACTCCTACCCTACATCTACCCAACTCCTACCCTACATCTACCCAACCCCTACCCTACGACTACCACTATTAAATATTTAAAGAAAATGAAAAGAAAAAAACTTTCAATGTTAGCTTTATCTCGACAAATGTGGCCTAGGAATTTGTTGCCAATTTTTTAATTGCCCAAATCTCGTTGCGTAGGTGGAGACGCTCAGTTTGATACCCATATCGGCTAAACCTACCCCTACCCCTACCCCTACCCCTGCTCTTACCCCTATTCCTTCCCCGACCCCTACCCCACCCCTAGTGAATTTATTTTAATAAATGTGTTTTGCGTAATATTTTTCCTTAAAAATATGAGCCACATCTTGCAAAATCGGGCCTCGGAGCCAACTGCTAAGTTCAAGGCGAAAGTAAAAAACAGCGCTATATAAATTTAAAAAAAAATCAGAGAAAAAATTGTCCCTTCATCTACCCAACTCCTACCCTACATCTACTCTACATCTACCCTACATCTACCCTACATTTACCCAACTCCTACCCTACGACTACTACGATTAAGTATGTAAAGAAAAGAAGAAGATTTTTTTTTTTCAATATTAGAATTATTCGAGAAATGGGGCCTAGGAATTTGCTGCCAAATTTTTATTCGCGCAAATCGGCTTGCGTAGGTGGAGACGCTCAGTTTGATACCCATATCAGCGACCCGTACCCTTACCCCTACTCCTACTTCTACCTCTACCCCTATCCCTACCCTACATCTCCCTTACATCTACCCTATCCCTACTGTACCGGTATTCTTATTGAGTATTTATAGGAAAGAAACAGAAAAAAGCTTTCAGTATTAGCCTTTTCTCGCAAAAGAGAGCCAAGATTTAACTGATCATATTTTCACCGAGATGCCCGGATTCGCTACGTCAATACGCGTATTTTGATACCAATATCAGATATATTACGAAAGAAAAAGAATATCAAAATGAATTATTTATGAAATATCCGACTCTTTGATTTTCTGTGCTCCTGTGAAAAATCCATTAATTCCTTATTTTATACGCAAGTTATTACTCATTTAGAAGCCACAAAAAAATAAATATATTATGTCAATCTCGAAACAGATCTACATGCTCTTCGGATTCTGTGTATTTTGTCCGTTTAAAAAAAATGGCGCTATTTAAAATAAATATTTATTAAACAGCGATTTCAGTTTCTGCAACCTATTTCTCGTACGTTGAAAAGAATCAATTCATAATATCGTTATATGTAGGTACCCTTAGTCTTTTTGAAAAGTTTTCAGTACCTACCCAGTAATTATTTTCGAATAAATTCATTCAAATTCGAATGCTTTATTAGATAACATTCTCGCGTAGGTACTTTTGTATTTGCATACAATCTATGGAACATTCTCTAAGAAAAATTATGCAATATGACAGCGGGCGGGAAGGAACGAAATGGCGCTTTTTTTTATATTTCCCAACTGTCATAAGTTTGATCGATTATTGTGGTAGTTTTTCCACGGGTCGCTGTAGATGTCTCGATTTTCAAAACTTCCTACGTGGTTTTTAAAAGCGATTATCCATTTATTTAACCTCTTCGACTCACAGAAATGAAAGATTAAGTATTTTCGTGGCCGACGGCAATAGTGGAAGAAAATGTACCGCCGAGAGATCAGGTTTCTGTTTTTGTACGTACTTTTTAAATATTCTCGTCGGCAATTATTTTTCTTTCACTGGCAACACGTAGGGTAAGAAAGATCGCTGGAAACTCGAATGAAGATCGAGCAGCGCCACCCGGCGGGTACGAAGATTGCGGTTGAAAATAGAACCGACTCGATTGGATTTGAATTTTTGCTTACTGATTTAAGGTTAGTTCTAGTTCTCGCCGATAGATGGAACCCGTAATCGTTCAATATCTTCGATACAAATTTTTCAGTAGTTTCTAGAGATTTTTCTTAGATCACATTTTTCCTCAGATTTTTACCCCACATTTTCAACATCATATACGACATCACAACATCATATGCGACATTCATTTTCAGTAGTTGGACCGGAAAATTGACCCTTCCGGTGTTCTAAACTCTACGGGCGGTTCGGTCTACTTTCGCGAGACAGAGGGAAAAAAAACCGTGGGGAAAAAAGTGAAATTCGTGGTTCGCGAAAACGAACCTAGGAGTGTTTTAAATGGATAGGGCGCATGGTCGTTTTCGGCTAGCCAGCCAAGTCTGAAATGGGGAAAAGTTAGAGCATTAATGTATATACTAGGTTTTGCCTATTGCAGAGCTGCAATTGGTTATGAATAGTTGTCTATGTGTGTTTAAATGTGGATGAAGCAAGGAGTGTGTGTGTTGGAAATAATTTTTAATACGAATATTTGGAAAAATATTTATACTCAACCTCCTACCCCTACTCCAACTCCTACTCCAACTACTTCTCCAACTCCTACTCCAACTCCTACTCCAACTCCTACTCCAACTCCTACTTCAACTCCTACTCCAACTCCTACTCCAACTCCTACTCCAACTCCTACTCCAACTTCTACTCCAACTTCTACTCCAACTCCTACTCCAACTCCTACTCCAACTCCTACTCCAACTCCTACTCCAACTCCTACTCCAACTCCTACTCCAACTCCTACATCAACTCCTACTCCAACTCCTACTCCAACTCCTACTCCAACTCCTACTCCAACTCCTACTCCAACTCCTACTCCAACTCCTACTCCAACTCCTACTCCAATCTCTACTCCAACTCCTACTCCAACTCCTACTCCAACTCCTACTCCAACTCCTACTCCAACTCCTACCCTACATCTACCCAACTCCTACCCAACTCCTACCCTACATCTACCCAACTCCTACCCTACATCTACCCAACTCCTACCCTACATCTACCCAACTCCTACCCAACCCCTACCCTACATCTACCCAACCCCTACCCAACTCCCACCCAACTCCCAAACCCCTACCCAACCCTACCCAAACCCTACTCCAACTCCTACCCTCACATCTACCCAACTCCTACCCTACATCTACCCAACTCCTACCCCTACTCCACCCAAACTCCTACCCTACATCTACCCAACTCCTACCCTACGACTACCCAACTCCTACCCCACATCTACCCTACATCTACCCAACTCCTACTCTACGACTACCACGATTAAGTGTGTAAAGAAAAGAAGAAGAAAAAAACTTTCAATGTTACCTTTATTCGAGAAATGGGGCCTAGGAGTTTGTTGCAAAAATTTTAATTGCCCAAATCATGTTGCGTAGGTGGCGACGCTCAGTTTGATACCCATATCGGCTACTTCTACCCCTTCCCCTACTCCTACATCTACCCCTACCCCTATCCCTACCCTATATCTAACTTACTTCTACCCTATACCTACTCTACCACTACCCGTATTGAGTATTTATAGAAAAGAAACAAAAAAATGCTTTCAATATTAGCTTTTTCTCGCAAAAGAGCGCCAAGAATTGAATGCTCAAATTTTCACCGAGATGCCCGGATCCGCTACGTCAATACGCGTATTTTGATACCAATATCAGATATAAAACAAAAGAAATAGAATATCAAAATTAATTATTTA
>JAHDVE020007870.1:0-51497 GCA_022606495.2 Halesus radiatus | reverse complement strand
TCTCTTTATACTTAATTATTATACTTTTTTATAGATATATTATATTACCATACTATGTCAATACTAGCTTTTTCCCCTTCTATTTTTGTATAATGGCACTTATATGAAATTAATTTGTCAATTTGATTGTCCTAAAACGGGATTTGTTCCTAGTTGGACAGTCAAAGCTTTCTTACATTTTGTTGTTAAATATATTTGACGGCCTCCATGGTCGAGGGGTAAGGCTCTCGACTACGAATCCGAAGGTCGCGGGTTCAAATCCCGGCGTGCGCAAATAATTTTTCTTTAATTAATTTGTGTTGTTACAAAATTAATACATTTAAAAATAATATATAGTATATTTGCGCACGTTCCAGAGTGGAAGATACTCTCAGTATCGCCCTGGTGAAAGACCACCATTCAGAATTGAAACGTTGCTTGAAATGGCTTTTAGCCGTGTTTGGTGACCAGATCTGAATAGCCAGATTCCCCACCTTCCTCTTCCCCTTCTCCTTCCCCTCCCCAATACTTTCAGCCTCACAACATTCCCCAATTGGGAATGCCATAGTCTCACTGGCTCCAGACGGTTGGGAGCAGTTGGGACTCTTGTGAGGTATTCATATAAAAAAAAAAAATTGTGTGTTTCAAATAAATATTATTATAAATATTATTAATTATATTGGGGCGGATGCTAACGCTCAGTTGACAGTTCATATTTGCGTGTGTGCTGTGTCTGTGCTGTGCTGCACGGTGTAATATGAATACTAGCGTCTGCGCCGTGTCTGTACCGTACTGTTCTGCTCTGCTCGGTGCCGGTAGATGTGAATAAACCAGAAAGCATGCGCTGTGTATCCCTGGGACATTGCCGAAATATTATGCAATCCACTCGTGAGTCACATATTCCCTGACTCACCATTATCTACCCCCACATTTTTACATTTTCAAACCATGTGTGAAACCCTCACTTCATCTTGTTCGGCACGATTATACAATGGTTGCGACATACAACGCGAACGCGATAGCTAACGCCGGATCTCTCGCGAGTTGTGCTACGATCAGTTTTCGGAGAAATCGTTATTTAAGAATTCGTCAGCAAGAAACTTCTTATCAAAAGTAGTTTTATGATGCGACATTACATAGAGCTACCATTAAATGAGACAAAAAACATCATTATCTACAAGCTCTGCGTTTATTCCTTGAGAATTTTCCATAGGATTATTATAAATTTACCGAGAACTGCTGTTTTTCCTCCGTTATTGGACTCTATAATGATTTTTATTGTAACTTTGGTTTTATTGATTGAAAAACAATAAAGCCTTCTCTCTGCCCACTTCCGTTCCTTATTGAAAATTCCCCAAAGAGCAATTTATATCTTCATATCTTTTGTTTTTCCATAATAAAAGAGAAAACAACATTTCCCTGACATAACTGTATCATTGACAATAAAGAAAATACTCGATGGGTTTTCTCACTATAACGGAAAGTAATCTAAAGATATTGGTTTCCTACATAGATCGATTTAAAAAATAACATTTTTATTTATTTATTAAACCCCGCAAACTATTGTTTAACATAATACGAACTTGGTGAAAATTCATACAATACAATAAACACAACTAACCATCGAGAGGAACGGCTGCGCTGCCTGTTTCATACATAACTTAATTTTGTATTTGAGGCCAAAATATCCATCCAAACCGAATGAAATATTTTTTTAATTAAAGGTTTAGTAAATATCTAGTACGTATGAGATTTTTATTTTTTATTTGTGTTTCGAATTATGAAGTATATGCCATGAAAAAAAATCAATTTTCGTAATTTTAGAGGCAACTTAGAATGTTATTTGCGGGTTTATCGTTTTTTTTTAATTATCATATTTGTGATGTAAATGAATACGTAAACAAAAATATAAAAACAAGACATTTAAAAAAAGGGTTTTTCGCGTCGATATTTAAAATTGTGTGCGGAAAATTTGTGTTCCAACGTAAATTGGTCATTTTTAGATTAATTTAATGTCTACCATAATGCTTCTTTTAATATTTAAAAAATATACATATTTATATTTCATTATATTTTCAAAGCGGATGGGGTAATTTTTTTTTCAAATCACCGTTAGCCCTCAAATAATTGTTAAAAAAACATCATCAGGTTTAGATGAGTATTTTGGCCTCAAAATCAAAATTAAGTTTTGTATGAAACAGGCCGCGCAGCCGTTCCTCTTAACGTTGTCTCCCTCTCACATAAAATACTTTTCTATGGTTGTCTCTCCCTAATATTTTGTTCCCTTTTTTCTCTCTTTTGATTTATTTCTGTTTCACTCTATTATATTCTGCAATTATATATAACCGAAAACTCTGTATTATTCTTCAGTTATTATATTTGCCCTGACGAAGCTTGATCCAAGAAAACCGGTTGGCGAAAAATAAAATATATCGTGGTTTATAACAAAGGGTTTGTTTTATTTAAGAAGAAATAATGAATGAATTAAAAAAAATTGCTAAGCTTATTGGAAGAATATAATTATATAAACAATGAAATATAACCATATACGCATTAGTTTATATACATGGAATGTACTTGAACTAATGAACTAATTCAATACATAAATAATATAGTCAGGTAATGATAGAATCAGATTTAATGTCGAAGCTCAGATGAATTCGGAAGCAATTAATTTGTTCTGAGAAAGCCAAGGTACAACCATGATCAATGATGGAATAGGCACAGAAGAAGCAAAGAAATATAAGGATCAATTTGTTGAAATTGTTATAAATTTATCGATGATTGGCTGAAATAATCCCACAATAATTTTGTCTTAATGAAATTCCTACTTTTTGCGTTTTTATGGACGACTCGATATGTTCTAAAACATATTATATTTTGTGAGAAATCAATCAGTTTTTGGTTGGACTTGGTACATGAAAGGAAACCATTAATTTCTCGGTAAAATAATTTATCGCCGTCGCAATAAGACTGTAATTCATCAAATTTTAATAGATTACACCATACGTATAGTTGTTAAATCTAATTAATGTTATTAAAAACAACAACAAAAACACATCAGAATTTAGTTCATTATTTACAATTTTCCATAGTGAAATTGCTCTAACAAAGCTGAATACAAACAAACACACAATGTACCCAAATCACTGCTGTACAATTCTGTAAATTAGCACGGACTGTGGTGTAAAATTGTGGCTTAAAGTTGTGAGTCAGCACACATCTTAATCTGAATATTAAATACTGGTACATGCTCCATAACACAATACTAACTGCTAACAATGAACTTCTAATTCCCAGACCTAAATAAATACGGTCAGAGGACCTTAGAATGCTATGTCTAAAAATTTACAACATTTTACCTAATTTAGTAAAATTGTTAACAAATTTTCAAAAAGCGATGCATGCTGGAAAAAAACGTTTTTTTCTTTTCCCGGCTTTTTTGTCCTTTATTTATTTTTACATTTTTTGTACCATTTTTAAGTTTTATAAATACAAATTTTTGATAAAAAAATAAAAATATTAATGCTATACTTATGTACCAATCATTAATTTAACATCTATTTGTCAATACCCTTATTAATAGCCCGTTGACAAACTGAAATGAACCAGTTTAACTGGATTTTATTCTAATAATTATGTAATATTTCAAAAATAAAGGATACGTACATTAAAAGTCCATACTTATTAAAACCCTCTGTTTAAACACACATTTTCCTATGAAAAAAAAAACAAAAAAAATAGAATTTCTCTTGGTTTTATCGCGGACGTTTATGTTGAAATGAAAAAAAGGAAATATAGGTTTACAAGTAATTTTTGTCCAAAAGTAATAATAATAACAGTTAGTCGATTATGTATATTTTTTGTATGGATACCGCACAAGAGTTGCAACTGCTCCCAACCGTCTGGAGCCAGTGAGATTGGAGAATGTTGTGAGGCTGAAGGTATTGGGGAGGGGAAGGAGAAGGGGGAGAGGAAGGTGGAGAAATACCTGACTATTCAGATCTGGTCACCAAACACGGCTAAAAGCCATTTCAAGCAACGTTTCAATTCTGAATGGTGGTCTTTCACCCGCGCGATACTGTGCGTATCTTCCACTCTGGAACGTGCGCAAATATACTACATACTATTTTTAAATGAATTAATTATGAAACAACACAAATTAATTAAATAAAATTTACATGCGCAAGCCGGGATTTGAACCCGCGACCTTCGGAATTGCCTTACCCCTCGACCGTGGAGGCCGCCAAATTACATTGTTTTATACCACATTTCGTTTGATTTACAGCTCTATTATAGTGAAATGTGTGTCTATTAAATATACATGACTGCAATCAAAGTTGGTTAATGTTATGCAGCCTTGAATGGCTTGCTGATCTGAACATAAAATATGTCTCTAATGCAAATAAACCAAAGGTACGGTGCAGAGTGTGGGAGACTTTTTTCTAATAATAAAAAGATATCAGTCGCATCTGGGACTCGAACTCTGGACCTTTGTCTTTCCAGGACAACCGCTTTAACAACTTAGCTAATGAGACCAGATCAATTAAAGCCATCTTCATCGATATCATATCTTAAATTCAAGACTTGTCAATATTATCCTCCATTTTTAATTCCATATTATTGGCAGCTATCTTATTATTTATCTTTCATTTAGGTTATGTTAATATTGTATTATTCAATGATTTAATATTACAATGAAGTTTTTAAACTTCAATACATAATTAAAAATTGATTTTTTAATTATTCTTTAAACACTTAGAAAAAAGTCAATAGATGTCTCATATAAATAAAAAAAAGGATATTTACATCAGAGACACTATCTACTTTGCAATTGTGTTCGTGAAATTTGTAATCATCATAAAGATGGGTGCCAATAATATGGGATTCAAAATGGAGGACTTAATATTAAAATAGTTAAACAGAGTTCTACGAATTACACAAAAACAATTAATATGTGTGATACTTGTATTCTCAGCATCGCCCTGTTAAATGACCACTATTCCGAAATGAAACGTTGCTTGAAACAGCTTTTGCTCACGAAAGATGAACGCTGAAAATTCTTGCATTAACCCGTAAACCATAGATAAAAAAAACCTGCGCGAATTTCACGTTATAAGAGCACTGCTTCAGCTGAAACTGCTTCTTGTTTGTTGCTCAATATGTTGCCACATTATTAAAATAGAACACGTGTTTTGCATTTTGTGGAAAATATATTATCTTTCCACTTCAAATTACAAGAGAATAGACCGATACCCACTCAGGGGTGACATGAAAGAAGACGGTTGGCTGAATCTATTCCGATATCCATAGCAACAAAGAACTAGGGTATGAAAGATAAGGCGGTGTGCCCCCCAAGGGTTGTTAAGGTTCTACGGTGCATGTTTCCGGGCTGCTTTGCTCTAACGATCTACAGAGGGATATTTTAAAACGTATTGAAGCATTCTACCCTACGTTGTGGAACAGTACGAGATTATCGTTATTTTTAACGACCCTTAAGTAATATTTTTCTTCGCGGTATATGAATTCATGCATAGTAGATTTCTTTAGTCAATACCGATTGTCTGATTAGAAGGCGGTTTGCTGGAAACATTATTTTTTTTATTACTTGATAAACTAAAGTTTTTAAGACAAGATTTTTGTGCATAGGGCAAAGGGTAACAATTATTTTTATAAACAATAATTATCAGCCTGAAACACTCATCCAAATTGAAAAAACCTTCCGAGAAAAGATAAATATCGCCGACAGGAGTCGAACCCGCACCCTTCTGATTGCCGGTCAGATGCTCTACCGTTGAGCTACGTCGGCTTATCGCAAACCCGCCAAGTTAATCAATATATACTAGTGTTTCATTCAATAATTACTGTTTTTTATTATATTTCAACTGTAAACAACCAACTTTATTATTTTTTTTACTCTTGAAAAAAGAAAATTGCATTTTTACGTACTTAACTTGAATGATTACCTAAATAAATACATGAAAATTTATTGTATTTATTTTTTTTCGTTAACTAACTAACTAACTAACCATCACGCCGTTTCACCGCGGAGGTAGGCAGAAATGACGGACCGCCAAAACAACTCGATCTTGGCATACACTTCTGGCTTCATTAATATTCATATATGGTCTCATACATTCTCTTCTATTATTCCGACTTCTGACATGGCCTGACTCAAGTATTTGATTCACTTGATTGTGTCAGTCTTCTTCGTCCGTCCCCGGCTTTTTCCATTCACATTCGCGTCATATATTCTTCTTACACTCCTTTCTATGTTCTTAATTTTAGATGGAACAATTTCTTTTTAAATATACCTAGACTTTTTTATTTTGTTCTGGAAGGCAATTACATAAACTCCGCTCCCCCCTCCCTCGTAGCTATTGGATTGCTTGTCATATTGTGTATGCATGGTATTTAAATGTATGTCATCATGTTGTCATGTGAAGCCTGTGTGTACTTTTGAATTTTTGATGAATTCTGTATTTGTGCGTGCGACTAAATTATTTATTTTATATATTGAGACATTATTTTATACTCGTATATTTTTTTCATTGTTAAGAGTTTTGTTTCCTCGTATAGTTTTTTGGTGGATGTTCCAAAATTAATGCTAAATAGCTTGTTGATTATCCCTTAATTCATTTATGGAAATAGTATTAGTGATTCCCAAGGGAAGTATGAGGATGATTAAATTGACGGAAATCATCAAGGTTTCGATGGAGACTCAATTTATAGAGACGCCAGTCCCGGATAGACCAGAGTTTCTGAGTTCGAGTCTCAGTCGCGACCGTATTTTTTTTATTTTCTGTGTCTTCTTCTGTATCAAATTTAAATTGATATTATCGTAAATATTATTAAATTAAAGTGCTTTACAAAAGTTGAAATAAATAAAATAATTTGTTTGCGCTTTCAGATGAGAATATTTGCGCCAACTGCTCTCCTAAAAGCCATACATCATTTTAATCTAAAGTTTTCACAGGAAACTGTCCAAAACTGAATTAATTTTGTTTGCTAGCTATTTAAACAGACCGTGGTTACTCAACGAATAAAAAACTTGGGTGGTGCAAAATTTCGGTAAACTTTCACTAATGCACGTAATCACGTTGAAATTTTCAGTAATGGAGGTCACAGGGTCGGCAAACGTGCCGGAAAATTTTGTTGGTCCCGGAAAACTCAGTTATTTCCGACATATTTTATTACCCCGCTTTCCATCTAGGTCAGTGAGTTCCAAGGGAAGATGGGAAAAGCCAATCGTATTAAAATAGATATTTGAAAACAAAATAATAGTGAAAGACCACCCCTATTTCTAGAATTAAATGTATTACATATAATGTGATCTGACAATCAGTTTTTCATATGAACAGGATAATAAACTTTGACAAATAATAAATTTTTCACTAGCCCTTGGACATTATCGTATCCATACCGTACAAATGTTTGTGATATTTGATAATTTTTAAAATATTTTAAATTTTTTTTCGTTAACACCGCTCAATTTCAACAGAAGTGAGGTCAAAATTAGCTTACTTTACGTCCATAAGACATTTCTTCACCTTCAGTACTTTTAATAATATGAAATAAAGTATTTGGGTACATTTAATTTTTTATGTGAATTGGTAAAACACAAGAATCCCAACTGTCTGGATAAAGTGGGATTTTGGCATTCCCATTTGGGGTATGTTGTGAGGCTGAAGAGAGCAATTGAGAAAAGGAGATGGTGAGAAGAAGATTGGAAAGTACCTGGTTATTCAGATTAAAACACGACTAAAACCATTTCAAGCAACGTTTCGATTTTGAATTGCGGTCTTTCACCAGGGTGACAATTAGAGCATCTTTTTCTCTGGAGCGTGTCCATATAAAGAGTACTACCTAAATATTCACTATAAGTTTTAGCAAAAAAAAAAACAAAGTGAAATAACATAATCATGTCCTGATAACCTTGACAAAAACCCCAGATCTCTCGCTGTTATCTTGGATCTAGCTAAAGCCTTCGACACTGTCTTCCATCGCATACTTCTGAAAAAAACTCCCGCAGATGGGAATAGATGGCATTCCCCTTAAATGGTTTGAGCTAATAACCAACAAATATTTCCCAATCTTCTCTTATCAATTTTTCAATGGAGAATAAAAGTACAAGTATACCACCCACGGTGTGCTCCAAGGCACTGCTTTAGGCCCACTTCTCTTTCTGATATATATATTAACACTTTATGCAATTTGAATACTGAATACTGGCGGCGTTATAAAAGTTTGTGCAGATGATACGATTATCATATTTATATTAAATAAATAAATTGAATATATTTACGTGCACTGAAGAAATCGAACCAGTGGCCTCTGGATTCTTGGAGAATTTTTTAGTGTCATTATTGCAAAATTTCAATAATATTTTGAATAATTATATTCGTATATAATTAAAATATTAAAGGAAGGTAGAGAAATGTTTGCGCTTAATCAAAACAAAGCAGAAATACCTTTTACCCACACACTATTATATAGTAGGAAAATATGGATTAGAACGATTGTAATAGTAGTATTCATATTATATGTACGGGATTAAAGAGGAAATTGTTCAATCGTTATTGGGAAATAAACAAGTATTTGAGATACCTAAACAAATATCCCGACCGCTTGATATTTAATAAATGTTATTGGTAACTATAAATAAATATGTTTACATTTGTAAGGAAAATGATTTTTGGATCTTTTTTTCAATTTCCAATATATTGTTTTTTTAGAAAGACGGGAAAATCCAATCCACCTTTTCTGCAAAAAAAATTATTTGACATATGACGGCAATTTCGTTTTTCATTACATCGAGGTTTACTGGATTTGTTTTTCAGGACATAAAATCATTTATCAGTGATAAAACGATAGGCTTCTTTAATAAGGTTTTGGGTTGCTTGTAAATTTGAAAAAACTATACGAACGAAAAAAAAACATGATTTGAAAGTAATTTTATGGACAGAAAACTAATATGAAATTATTAAATAGTTACATGCAGTTAGACAATTAAAGGTAGACAAACATTGAGGGCGCTGTGTCGCTGAAAAGGTTTTAAATGGTAACACGAATATGACTGACGGGCACAATGGTCCAAGTGAATATTTTTATTATTTAATTTAAAATGATGGCACAAAGTGAATTTAAAGTTATTGAAGATGAATATTTTTACTTTATAGAAACGGTTTCATTAATGTGAATAGAAAGATGGAGTGAGGAAAATTTTAAATAAATATGTAATTTGTAGCAATTTAAATTTATTTTAAAAAAATGTTACTACGTAAAAGCGTAAGTAAGAGTGCACTAAGCAATTTTTGTGTTCAGTGCCAGGGAACATTTCTCCCTCTTCCCGTGTCAACTGTGGTTAGAGGTGAATAAATGTGGAGATAATCTTCTCTACCCAGTGAGCGGGCTGCTTATTGCTTCTGTAGGGCTTTTGTTTATTTTTATTTCAAAGAATTGTAAACTGTGTTTTATAATAGTAATAATAAATGGATTATTTTTATAGCGCCGTTTTCGTGAGAAAATCACCTCAAAGGCGCTATACAACATAATTTATCTAACCTATACCTTATCACTAAGACTTATATCTAATAATTTACATGCACAATTTATGTGCTAGTGACACTTGCTGATGGCAATCTTATATTTAAATAATGTTATTATTAAGCTCTGCAAGAATTTTAATTATTGTGACAGCTATTTCGGCTTTCAAGGCCATTTTTAAACTATGCTTAGGCCACGTTGAGACGACTTCATTATATGATGTTATTTACCCCTACAAAATTTCAATTTTTATGGTGTCTAAAATGATTTATTACCGGTGAAACCGATTTACGAAGAAACCTAATGTGATAACAGATTCTCCATTCTCCTCCATAGAGGTACTTATATTTGGAATCTGTTTAACCGCATTAAACACAATGTTTTCGAAATTGATTTATAATGACGTGAACTTGTGTTATAACGTTTAGGTCTTGTGAAAATTCTGAGTATCCGCTCATTAAGGTAATGGAGGGTATAAGATAGAATTGGGCATAGACGGAATACAAAAAACAACTAACAATTCCTTTACACCGTACCCTAAAATGGCATTTATAAATTAGCATTCAAGCCATGAAGATTTCGTGTAGTCTTATTGTACTTTCAAACTCATTTATACAATTCTCAGTCACTTTGGAAATAACGTAAACTGCAATAGCAGTGAAGTTGGGCGTGCATGGAATAATTACCATCGTTGTTACAGTTTCGAATTCCACTTGGCATTTAGTTGTGCAGGAAACAGCAGCAAAACAACTATTTGACTAAACAATACAATAAATAAACAACTATACAACTAAACAACTATACTACTCAACAACTATATAATTGAACAACAACTCAAGATTTATATTGGTTGTTGTTGCAATGGAGTTTTACTCTTGGATTGCAGAACTGGTAGAAACTAAGTTTGATTGTATCGAGTTACTTTCGCAGAACAGAATTAAATAAGGTGATTGATGTAGGTATTTCTGCACATAAATTTATTTATACAAACACTGGAAACTGAACAAACTTAACAAATTGGTGATTTGTTTTTTTCTTTCGATGTGAGATGTGATTGGTACACATAAAATTGTGAGCTTCGAATGTAACTTTTAATGGGCTATCAATAACTATGGACAAAATATTAATTGGTGGACTTGGATGATTGTAGTATTTAGGCTGGATTAAGATGAAAAAGGAAGGAAGAATTTCCATAGGAAACGAATCAACCTTCTCCATGAAAGTAGTCATATTTCTGAGCAAACGAGAGCACTCAAACTTAACTGTCGCATTATAATGTTGCCATTTTTCAAAATAGTAGTAAAGGTTAGAGAAAGGTAGGAACAGAACAAATAGCATTAAGATACGAACTAACAGTATTATCATTTCAGAACCCAATAGTGTGTAACGATTCATGTACTTACCCCAGCCTTATCTATGACATTCAACACTGCAAATAATACACCATCTCTAGGGACAAGAAAACGTAACGGCACCTTCGTGACAAGATCGCCAGTCTTTGTTTGGTAGCATTAAAGGATCGGTGTTCCACACGGACAGCAAATTATTCAAGGCGGCCATTGGATGTCAAGACAAAATTTCTCGGTTTACCCGCTCTCTTGTTACTGGTAAAATGGTGCCCCATCTAATTTATGTGTGTGGATTTACAATTATCCTTTTGTATCAGCTAAATTTGAGTGATAAATTAATTGTTAGAAAAATAATTTTGGAGATTTTCACAGAATTTGAAGGATTCATCAAAATTTCAAAGTTAATAGTCAAGTTCTGTGAAACAACTGGCCAATCATGTAATAATAACAGAACTCGGATAGAAATTTCACAGAACTTGAATATTAACTTTGAAATTTTGATGAATCCTTCAAATACTGTGAAACAACCAGCCCTTAGAATCATTAGTTATTAACTAAAACACACTCTCCTTTGCTGGCAAATTTACATATTTTCAAAAGAACTTCTATACTTGCAGAATTATTTTCATTAATAATTTTAAAACATTAAGGAAGTACTAGTTAATTTCTAGGTTAGAAGTAATACTGCACAAGTTTTCCAGCTATGAGGTTTGTAATGTTGTTTGTACTTTCCAAATCTGGTCCCTAGATGTAAGTAAAGCCAGATGAAGCGATGAGTCAATTCTGATTAGCGGATGATCACCCAATAGATACTTAATGTATATTCCTGATTGGAACAAGGCTAACGCACAATAGTTTAAATTCTACCTATGGAGAAACTCATAATTAAGATTATATTATATTTGTTCTTGCAAGGTCTTAACCCGCGTAATCTAGAACAAGAACGAAAAGAACTTTTCGCAAAGCTCCTTTGCCAAAGAAACTGAAAACGATGCAAAATTTTACATTTTCTTCCAAGATTCAAAAGGGGAGAAATTCATCTGTTTAACACGCAGACTGCATTTTAAATTCCGCTGTATATTTTTAAATACAACTATAAGTTCAAACCCTTCCAAGACCAATGTTTGTGTAAACCGAAACAATGCAAATAATTAAATTAATATCAAAGCATTTGACTTATTCACGAAACGAGCAGAGAAATACTCTCAATTTGTTTTAAATGTCTCTGAATCCAAGCGTATTGTTGCCTTAAATGTTGTTTGAATTCACAGACGTGACTGATGAAGATACAATGGTTCCATGTCGTCTCGACTTTCTTAAGACACCCCACCCATCGTAAGACTGGGAACAAAACAAGCAACAAGTCAAAAGGCCGTAAGTAGTGAGATTCGTTCTATGTAGAGGCGTGCATTCCATATAGGCCATACTGCCAACTCTATCTTACTCACATAAAAATCATCTTCCGCTAATTGTTATGGTCAAATGAATAAATGAGCGTAGAAGTTTCTTGCTAAATTCGTTTAAAAATACATTTTAATTAGATATTTGTGGCCTTTTAAATTTTTATTTTTCTTCTTATTATAATATGCAAACAACTTATTAGCCATAAAATTTATTTTTACTTATGGTATCCCTTCAATCAAATGACAACCGACCGACTTTCTGTTATCCACAGAACACGAGATTGATTCGCTTTTCTGCTTCTTGCTGAATCGGCCGTGTTGTAGAACATACTAGAGACTTGTTGATTTGCATTTGCATCACTTCTAGTTTATAAATTTACCTTATGAATTTTGTACGCGTTGAGAAATAAATTAATCAAATGGTGACACTTCTTTTATTAATATCTCCGTGACAATCTTTAACGAAAGCGCTTGGTAAGTATACACAATACACAACATACCGTCAAACATATATAATACAGTTAAAATACGTTAAATTATGGTTAGTTTTTCTTAGGCTAGGCACAGCTTTTCAGCTTTTACGAACTGCACGCCAGGTAATCTCAGACAACATTGGGTGAAGCCAGCAGCTCGGCCATTCTTACCGAAAACTTAGCACGTTTGTAAGTTTTTTTAAACATATTAATTAATTCGATGTTTTTATTACTACTGCCTACCCTGATTGAAATCCCGCGCACGCCACTGATCTATGGGGTCACGTAGAAACCCACCCGTCCCACCTTACATCGAAGAAGCTCTTTTGGAGTAAGGGTGTAACTATACTATCGTGATCTAGAAACACAAAGCTTTTGAACTCAAGGTTAGTATGTGCATCAAAATTGCATCTGCAACTGCAGTGCTTGCTGCAATGCTTTGTCCACGTAAATTGTATCTTTGGAAGAGATTTTAATCGCTCTTTTATAGAGGTAATACAAAGTGTATCTTGTTTAATAGTCACACGCTACAATAAACACTTTCAGGTTGCTAACTCAAGAAACACTACAAATGATTTGGCTGTAAATTCTATATGGGTAATTATAAAAGTATGTAAGGTTTCAAAAGACAATTATAACAGTCCCTTAAGTGTAATCTATTAAATTCTAGGTAAAACTTTCAAGTTTTTTTTTTGCTGCACCTATTTTCAGATATTTTGGGATGTATTTCAAAGAAGTTAAATATTAGAGTTTGAAGATTTTTGTCTTTTGAAACCTTATACTTTTTCTTAACTATCTATATATATATAATTTTAATATAAATTATTTGTGGTGTTGCTTGAGTTAGCAACCCGCAAAGTGATGTTTAGGGCAATTTTTGACTACTTAAGCGCTTTTAAGGTACCTAATAAGAATCTTGATTTAAGTAGGTACTCCTGAGAATTTTTTTAAATATAAATAGTATTTTTGACAACCTGTTGTTCATTATGATGGTAGATACCTTTATTCTCGACCTGGTAAAAGACAACCAATCATTACAGAAGCGTTGCTTGAAATGACAATATAGCCGTGTTTAGTAACCAGATCTGATTAACTTTGCCATTTCATGGCCTTTCCCACTCCCTTTAGCCTCATAACACACTCCAATTCAAAAATAATTGGTTTATTTACGCCAATTACAGGCTTTTAGACGGACATTTACAAATCATATTGAAAAGGTACATATGTATTATAATAGATAATATAAAAAGAAACAACATAATTTGACGCTTTTATCCAGAATTAAATAATTACAAACAGCCTAACTATACCCGATAAAAAAATGCATACTTATACTGTAAGATTGATATGCCAAATATATCAACAATATCCAAGTATTTGTTTATATAAGATATAAGATATTTGTTTATATAAGATATTTACTAGTGATGTGCCAAAAGTTAAAAGAAACGGCTATTCGGGCTACGGTGGTTGTAAAAAATATTGGATACAACCGGGAAGTGGGCTGCTCTGCGACCTGCTGTGGTCCGACCGCAACAAGTACACCGCCAGAACGAGCCTTTACCTTCGTCATTGAAATAGTGGCCAAGTTCCTCAACAAGCACGACTTTGACCTGATCTGCCGGGTGCATCAGGTGGTAGAGGACGGGTATGAGTTCTTTGCCAAGAAGCAACTGGTCAGCCATTTCTCGGCGCCCAACTACTGCGGGGAATTCGATAATGCAGGAGCAATGACGTCAGTGGACGACACGCTGAAGTACTCCTTCCAGATCCTAAAGCCGGCCGACAAGCGCCATTTGGCGTACGTGCAGACCAACACCAACCGTCCCGTCACGCCGCCCAGGGGCGTCACCAAGACAAAGAAGATTTTGAGGGCCCTATGGATCAATTCCCCCCGGCCACCACCCTCCCACGCCGCTCCACCCTTTTAAGAGTATTCTGTGTTATTTATCCTTAAAAATATGGATAATAATTCTTTGTCTTAGCTTAAATACATTCTTGAATATAATGGAAACAATCACTCTATCATTTGTATTAGCGTCTTGCAATATATCGTAAGGAATAAATACAGTTAGCTTCTTTTTTTTCAATTTAACATTAAATTAGGTTTTGATAATTTAACTGCCTCTCTTTTATGGTCTATAAATAATGTGTAATGATAGCCTGTCCAAAAATAGAAAATAAATGTAAAAAAATAAAAATATTAAATTCGTAGAATAAACGTAATATAAGAATAATATAAGAATAGGAAGTAATATTTGTGCAGCGCCCCTCAGGTGATTTTTCAAAAAAGCGGCGCTATAGAGATGGTCCGATTATTATTATTATGATAATATTGTGATGCTGAAGTTGAACTATCACTATAAAATGGTAGGTACTGTCTTGTAACAGTCCTAACAGCCATATAAAAAGCAATCAAATATATCAGTTCAGGGGTATAAAATATTGAATTAACGATCTTAAATACACATGTTAAATCGCAATTAATTTTCCGGTAAAACTATTTTTCTAAATTTATTAAATAAAGTAGATAATCGTAATCTATGCATTCTCTAGGAATACCAATTCTAAAATTGAGGTATCTAAGACTTTACGTTGGATTCTTTTCATCCGACTTTTTATTTATATGAGACATCTATTGACTTTTTATAAAAGTCTAAAGTAAAAAGATGTAAATCCGAGACACTGTTTAAGTTTGCAATTGAGTTCGGGTAGAACTTTGTAAACATCATAAAAAATAGCTGCCAATAATATGAGATTAAAAAATGGAAGATAATATTCACAAATCTTGAATTTGAGATATGATATCGATGAAGATGACACAAATTGAACTTGTCTCATTAGCTAAGTCGGTTGAGCGTTGCCCCGGATAGGCAGAGGACCTGGGTTCGAGTCCCAGATGCGACTGAAATATTTTTAGTTTCTGTCCTTTTGTCCGGTTTCATCTTTCATTTAGGTTATGTTAATATTATCTTCTTCAATGATATTCTTTTAATCGTTTGTGAATTTACTTCATAATTAGGAGACCAAACGGGGATGCATAGTTCCACTGACTCTTGGGACTCTTGAGCGTCGTTCACATAAGAAAAAAAAAACACTTTTACCGGCCAGAGATATTGTTATTCTATTATCGGAATAACTTTCCTTTCGTAGCGTCATTACCGAGCACTTTAAATAATTCGGTTAACTCTAATCGTATCATCATTATCTCGAGGAATCTTTGAAACATTTTGATGGAAAATTCCACTTCTCTAGAATGTTGGTATTTTGAAACTGTTCAGATTCCTGTGATGAAATATTTTCATAAATTGTATTTTCCTGATACAAAATAAACTGTTTATATTACTTCATAAACCGAAAAAATTCACGAAATGAAACTTGGGGTAAAACAACAAAACACTTGATAAAATGAAGTTATAGTGTTTTTTCTTCGAAGTTGTTATTTTCCGTAATATTATTGTCAAAAAGATTCCACGAATCAAAGTAATTTTAACAATAAAAAACATGCCTCTTTGAATATTAAATACCTGTTCTGACTACTGGACGAAACCAATCTTTCTTTAGAAATTAATTAAAAATTATTTTGTATTCACCACTTTATTAATACATACATATCAACATGTTTCGAAAGCGAAACTTTCCTCATCAGGAATATACGAAATTCTAAAAAAATATAATAGATAAATAATAAACATAGAACACTATCATTCTTTGGTTGATTCTATTACAATTATTCATTGAATAATCGAAATTTTACGTACATTCATTCCCAGTGGATGTCTCGTGGTTGAGTGGTTGCTATCCTTGGCTATGAATCCGGAGGTTGCGAGTTCAAATCGGTAAAAGTAAATTTTGTTCGATAAAATTGTGTTGTCATAATTAATTCATTAAAAATAATATGTAGTATATTGGCGCAGGTTACAGAGCGGTAGTTTCAGTATCGCATTGGTGGAATACCACCATTCAGAATATAAACGTTGCTTGTAATGGCTTTAGACGTGTTTGGTGATCAGATCTGAATAACCAGGTTCTTCCTAGATTCCTCTCTCCATCTCCTTAGCCTCCTCAATACCTTCAGCCTCACAAAATACCCCAATTGCCGATTCCATCGACTCCAGACGGTTGGGAGCAGTTTTCTCTAGTGCGACTGTCCAGTGAACTCCCATAAAAAAGATAAGAAAATATGACAAACTTGTATCACTATTTTACCACACTTTAAATAGGGCACCATGAAAATTCCATTTTTAAGAATTCACCCGTCCTAATAGGTAATACTGACCGCGAATTCCATATGTGCGTTATGAATTCAGCGACTATGGGACTTTCTGTCGTAAGAAACAGTTCATAAAAACATGATCGTGACGCTTCGGCGGAAATCATGGGAGCGTGCAAATCTTAGGCATTTACTAGGTGACCGTGTGCGCAGCGACTATGGATATCTGTCGACACCAATGTTGCACCGAGTAGTATTTTGCAAGAATAAATACATTTTATTTCAACGGTTTCAGGCGTAAATTTTTATTTTCGACTTAATTTTTTTGTAACCGATGACATCGTTTTAGCCACAGACGTTTTAATCAATCGTCGAATGTTTCTTGCTGCCAGGTCGCGAATCAGTGCAGTGATATGAAGAAATTCTTTTAAATCTAAGGAAAATTTTATTGAGGAAAAGACCAACATAGGATTTTTTCATATCAATGGATTTTTTTTTTTAAATCTCCGATTGAACTCCCAAAGGGAGGCCACGAGCCGCCACTGTTGATTCCATAATCTTTTATGATTATTCAATAAGTAGTTTTACGACTGTTAAAATAATTGCCATGCTAACCATTTTTCAGTAAAAAACAATCATTTACAAAAAAAAACATTTTTTTTTAAATTTCAGTTAAAACAGAGATTCCCAACGTGGGCGATATCGCTCCCCAAGGGGCGTTGGCGAGATCCGATGGGACGATGACGACCTCAAAGGCAATTGGGGGGGGCGGTGAAGGGGTATAAGAGGGTGGTGAAGAGCAGAAATGGGGGGCGAGGGCAAACAAAAACTGATTGCAAAGTTTTACACACTAATTTTAAAACGTTATAGCAACAGTTTTACATATCGGATTTTATTCAAACTACTCTCTAAACCGTCCCTGCACTAATAAGAACAAACTATGCTATTTTCAGTGAAATCGGTGGAGTAATTTTATAGAACATTGAGGATAGATAGACACACAAACATTCATGTTTATATACAAGTATATAGAAGATATAAATTATTCGCATTCGCATAAATGATTCGAATGTCGCTTTTAAGAGGAACGGCTGTTTCATACAAAACTTAATTTTGGATTTGAAGTCAAAATACTCACTGAAACCTATTTTTTTTTCACCAAAAGGCATAGTAAATATCTATTACGGATTAGAAGTAAATTATTTATTTTTGTTTTAGATTACGAAATACAGGCCATTCAAGGAATTGATTTTTTGCAATTTTATAGGCACCTTTAACAATTATTTGGGGACTAACAGGGATTTAAAAAAAAGTCTTACTCCGTCTGATTTCAAAACATAATGAAATATAAAATAAAAATAAAATATCAGTATTAAAATAAGCATTATGGTGGACTTTAAATCAAATTAAATACGACCAATTTACGTTGGAACACAAGTTTGCCGTACATAATTTAAAATATCGACCCGAAAAAACCTTTATTTTTTTAATGTTTGTTTTCGTAGTTTTATTTACGTAATCATATTTACATAGAAAATATGGTAATTTAAAAAAAAATAAATACGATTAACCCGCAAATAATTTTATAAGTTGCCTCTAAAATTATGGAAATTGATTTTTTTTCATGGCATGTACTTCATAATTTAAAACAAAAATAAATTAAATATTTCTCATACGTACTAGATATACTCGTATACTAAACCTTTAATTAAAAAATATATATTCTTCAGTTTGGATAGGTATTTTAGCTTCAAATCCAAAATTCATTTATGTATGAAACAGGCAGCGCAGCTGTCCCTCTTAATATTCGAATATCGATAGATTACGATTTTAAACCGGAGTAAAAAGATATAGCAAATATCTATTTATAATTAAAAGTATTAAAACAAATTACTTAACTAGTTTAATCAATTTTGTTTATTTTTATAATTTGTCATTACATTATTGTGTTCTATATTTATCATCTGTCATTATTATTTTTTAGTGTTCTGGTATATTCCTGATGTGGAAAGCTTCGCTTTCGAAACAAGTTATATTAATAAAGCGGTCATTATAAAGTAATTTTTAATTCATTTATTAATAATGACGCCACAAAGTGAATACCAATCTTTTGAAGAAATTATATATAATTACTAATTCACCAACTTGAAAGGTCTTCAATTCGGCATTCCCAAAGTTGACATGACGCTGCCCTCGAATACCCTCAGGGTCTCCTATGCGATATTAATTTAAGCGAAATATTAATGTATTTTCTAGGAGAAGGCACCACCTGTGCAGATACCTGAATGTGTATTATTAACTCTGAGCCGTACCTACGACGAATTTATTTTATAAGTGATATTAAGGAGCTTTCAAGCGAATTTAGAAGTTGCTAGCTAATTAATGAGAGGTATCTCTGAAATGTAATTTGAGTCATGTTTTGAACTAATTTACCTGCAATAATAATAATTATGATGATAGAAAAACATGAAATGAAATTGAATAAACTAAAAAGATAATATTAACAAATCTTTAATGAACAACGAAACCGAAAAAAAACCTGAGAAAATAAAAAGGTATCAGTCGCGTCTGGGAATCGAACCGACAACCTCTCTACCGACTGAGATAATGAGACCAGTTCACTTTACGTCATCTTCATCGATATCGGACCTCAATTTCAAGACTTGTCAATATTATCATCCATTAAATCTCATATTATTGGCTGCTATCTGTATGATGATTACAAAGTTTTGTAGACATGTTTCGATCAGTAAAATAATTTAATTAATAAGAAGAAACTTGTTAACACCACAGTTTTTAATTAACTAACTAACCATCACGCCGTTTCTCCGCAGGGGTTCGCAGATAGAACGGACCGCCAAACGACTCGATCTTGGCATACACTTCTTGCTTCATTCACACTCATACAACGTCTTTTTTTTATGAAAGACAAATATTCCCTGGTTACGAATAACCTGACAATATTGAAAATCTCCTACACCATCACAGTAAGCGGAAGATGTTGCTTGTGTCGTAATGGAGGACTTAGCCAGCCGAGAAATTGAACTACGACGCCTGGGTGAAACCCAAATGCGATGCCAACTCTGTCACTGACCGGGCTTATACATTCTCTTGTGTTATTTCGACTCATGACATGGCCTGACTCGAGTATTTGATTCACTTATCTTCCTCGGACGTCCCCGGCTTCTTCTTCTACATTCGCGTAATATATTCTCACTAGATCATTTTCTCCCTTCATTCGCTCTACCTTCCCGAACCATCTAAGCGTCCTTTTCTTAACTTACTCATTACACTTACATCAGCCTTGTATTTACGAATCTCAACATTTTTCACACGATCATACATGGTTTTACCACATATTCATCTCAGAGATCTCATTTCTATGGAATTGTGTCTACTTCCATCCTTCCTCTTCCAGTTCCATGTTTCACTGCCATACATCAGGGTTGGTATCAGCACTCCACTGTGGACTGCTATATTCGCTTCTTTGGACAACTTTCTGTTTGCGCCAACCGCGTTCAGTCCTCCGTTAATGGAGTTTCATGCATTCACCCGTCTTTCGATATCCCTATCAGCCTTTCCATCTCTCGTAAACATACTTCCCAAATACACAAACTCATCGACCTGCTCCAAGTATTCATCGTTCACAATTACATTGTACACTGTTTTCGTACTCTCTCTTTCAAACACCATGACTTACTTACATTCATCATTAGCTTATTCTTCGTACATACTTCGTTCATCCCAAATAAAATATCTAAATATCTATATATTTCAGAATAAGTGAATCGTTCTGTTATGTTAATAATTTATTTATTTATTTTATTTATTATTTATTTATTCATTAACGCCCCAAAGGGCTTTTACATATTTTAACATTAAAATGTTTATGTGTACAGAACTTAAAAAAATAACATGATGCATAGTTGGTATATATGTGTAACATATTTATAATATATATGAAGGTATAATAATGTATAAGTGCATGCCACAGAGAAGTTACAAAGGGAAAGGTTTTTAATTTGTATATACTACTTTTTTTTTAATAAAAATAGTAATAGCCTGATCTACATGATACATAATACACAAGTGCATAATATAATACTCTTATAATATGAGTGCATGACATTGTGAAAAAAAATCATTTTTGGTTTTATATTTCGGATTATGTAAAAATGTATGAAATTGCATAATACATAATATAGTATATGATACATAGAAAGAAAAAAAAGAGGAACAAGTTTTTGGATTGTAGATGAATACAAAGATAATATATTTTTAAAAAAATTAAACAATAGCTCTTATGCGATGCTCTTATAATTGTTGCAACATAAAAATAACGTTCAGGTATCTTTTAAACATGGGTAAACTTATGTTAAATATATCTACAGCAGATAATGACGTCACAAAATAATTACACGGCTGTCGAAGAAAGTAAACTAATTAATACATTGATAGATTAATAGACGATGGAACGGTTGTTCCGACACCGGTAGGCGTGTGAAATAAATGTGTTTAAACAAAGTTAGAGTGTTTCATTTAATTAATAAATTAATTAAAAGTCATCCTCATCAGGAATATATAGAACACTAATGAGGAATGATAAGGTAAGTAATTTAAAGTGAATACAAAGTAATTTATTAAGTCATTTATTAATAATGACGCCACAAAGTGAATACCAATATTTTGAAGAAGTTATAGTAAGCAAATTGTTCAAAAATTCCAATTGTTCGGAAATTATTTTAAACTTCAAAGATAAACAAACACACATTCCCAGGTTATAAATAACCTGACAATATTTGCCATTTGAATGCAGCACGAAAGATTCAACCTTCTGGAGCATGTAGGAATTTGGCATCTACAATTAGTGTATGTTGTGAGGCTGCTGAGGAGATGATGGCAGGGGGAAGAAGACGGGGTAGAGGAAGGTAAGGAAGTAACTGGTCACCAAACACGGCAATACTGAGAGTATTTTCCACAATATTAATTAACTATTAATATGTTCCTAATGAGAGGTTTCTTACAGAATTGATTGTAACCAAATTGCCTCTTGGTATTATAATCATCGCGATCCTTCGCATTCTCCGCATACATTCCTTAGAAACGCGTTAATTAAGCTCCGGATTAAGCTTTATACGTACAATTTAGCAGACTAGGAATTAAGTAAGCACGAGTATATAATACGAAGCTTTATACCGTATTATTTTACTGGGTCTCGCCTACATTCTACCTAACATAGTTAGTCGACACCTTAAACCGAGCTTTATACAGCTACAGGGTGGAACGTAATATCATTAGATAAAGACAGGAATTTCTTCTTTTAATTTTGCCATGCAGTAATTAAAATTCTAATTTACATAGTAGTAAAGGCTGAGACTGGACATAGTACCACGCGTACTTCAGTCGCGTACGTCAGTTGCTGACCGTCAGTCTATGATGCCATAGCGCCTCGCTAACACCGCCCCAAGTACAGCCGTTTTAAGTGTGAACAAACGTGAAGCCGTTTTTAAACCAAAAGAGAATAAACATATATAGATAGACATATTATTTCTTATTTTTTTTATTTGTCCAAAATTAATGTGTCCGATATTGTCATTGTGTAGGATATTAAGTATGTCAAACAGAAGGAAGTTACATTAACTGCATCAAATATACAATTTGATGTATACGAAGGCCTATCTATCTATTTGATAAACTGCAGTGGTCCCGTGACTCTCATACACACAATATACGCAAAATAGACCATTTACTTTTTTCCCCAGACATCGAACCACTCTATTTGAGGGTAGTTACAGTTATTCCTCATCAAAACTTTGGAATGAAATACCCACTATCCATTCGAAGATCGACATCGCTGCAGTGCTTCAAGAAGTTTTGCAGCGAATGGTTGCTAACTGCACAGTCATTCGCACAACATTATAATTGATGAATATTAAATGGATGCTTCTGTTAATGATTTTGCAATTTTTATACACCTGTATACATTTTTCGTAATTTTGTATTTTTAAAATGTCATCATTTTATTTGAGTGTTTATGTAAGATAAATTTTAGTTTATATAATTTCTAGAGGCACTGCTAAAAAACCAGTTGCACTTCGGGTTCCGGAATCTATAGCTGAACATGTACCCTTTTGTCAATTGTTAAAATTACATAAAAATATGTTTAATAACTTATTGACAATAATTATTTTTTTTATTATAATTAATATTAGCAATAAGTCCCAGAGAGGAGGGCGAAGATGCACCTCAGTAATAATCCACTGTGTTTCAAAATAATTTCATAAGACTGAACACACGCACGACTAATTGTTCATGCGATCTGCGCGGCACAAAATGCTTTCATACAAATAGTTAGCGCGTCGGTCGACCGACGATGTAGCACTGACGAGCTGCACCGATAGTTCTCGTACGTAACGCGTAGCTACTCTCACGCGGCTCACCGTCAGTGTCACACTATAAAATTTTCCAGTCATTCGACTACATATTACTGTACGCGACTAACATACGCGCGGCTCTATTTCCAGTCTTATGTGGTAAATACTCCGTCTTCGCCCTGGTGGAAAACCTCCATTTGGAATCGGATATCGAAAAGTTGCGGGTTGTTTGAAATGGCAATAGCTATTTTTAGTGATCAGATCTTAATAACCAGGTACTTCCCAACGATCCTCTTTTCATCTTCTCCCCCTCGCTTCATTCAGAAGTTTTGTTTGAAATACCACCTCAAAAACACCTTACAAAGTTATTGAAGATGTGAATGGATCTCATTAAACCGGCATCTCCCGTTTCGCACTTGGTGTTCAGATGTATCCGCCGCCAAGACTTGGACAAACCTCACTCCATGAATCCGGCACCCCTGGTACGTCACCTACCATAGCGAACCACTCGGGGTGATCTATATGGTATATAAAAACACACCATCTTCACGAATGTAAGTATAAACACAGTAACTTAAACGTAAGAACTGTGTTTATATTTAAAAATACGGAGATACTGCGTTTCTACTTACCGAAACCTATGAAATTGCAATAACATCGAAAACACCAAGATACTCATGTAAAACATACGAAATTCCATACTTAATAACTTTTTATGTTCAACTAATTTTTGATAATTTTGGTAATTACTGTGTTTTTACTTAACACGGCAGTATTGCACATGTGTTGGTTGTTCAATGAATGATTCCCGGTGCGGCGGTACCAATACTCGCCTCTAAATTTTTTTTAGCTTTATATAGTCAATAAAACACCATGTAGGTAGAATTCCTAAATTATTCTCTAACTCTCTGATTAAGTCTACCAAACGAGCTAGACGCCGATTAACTGTGTCCTCCATCCCTCACATAATTAGTTCGGGGACTCTGATGCTGTGAATTGAATATATTCTCGCGGTGTCCTCTATGCTCTGTTCACCTACGTATTGCAGCGAAGCCAACTTCGATATATGTAATGCTACTGCGAAATCCCGAAAATTCTTGATCCTAGGTTGGGCGCTAACGTCTGAAATGAAAGCGTGTACAATCTAATTTGGTAAAGCAACCTAACCTATCATTAAAAACCACGTCTAACCCCATCCAATCTAAACTTACCTCTTTTTACCTATCCTAACCCAACTTTACTTAATCTCTTCTTAGCTTATAAAGAAACCCTAATTCAATCCAACCTAATATAAGCTAACCTAACCTCCATCAGAATATAATAGTTTAAATGATTTTGAAAAAAAAGGTAATAGGAAAGGTCCCATGACAATTCAATACACGTATGAATTGACCTAACCTAACCTAACCTAATCTTATTAAAGGTTATGTTTTTCATAAATTGTTATTGCGTTTAATGTTTAGTAATATTATTATTAAAATATAGTGTATTTTTAATTATCACAATTATTTTCAAAGTAAATTTAAAAAGTAAGTTTTACCGGTAATAAATTATTTTAAACACCGTCCAAATTTAAATTGGGTGAGAGTAAATAAAATCACAATTTGGCCTAACCACAGTTTGAAAATGGCTTTGGACGCCGAAACAGATATAACAATAAATCCAAATTAAAATACTCGCAGAACTTAATAATAATATTAGTAAATTTGATTTAATTAAAATTGTATTAAATTTTTTATTTAATATACTTTTTACAAAAAAATAACATTCTTTAAGTTAGGTTAGATTAGATATTCTGAAAAAAATTATTTTATTTTTTCGTACTCTGTCATGAATTAGACAAAGGGTATGATAGTGAAATTGGTAAACGCTTTCGTCTGTCAAGCGGAATACGTTGGATTCAAGTCCCAGTAGCACAATTTTTTACTCCTTTTTTTGCGTTTTCTATTTCGTTGTTTGATTTCTAATAATATTGTGTTTAGTAATTCTAGCACTCACTTTTATGTAATCATTTTGGTAATTTACTAATTCGGGCGTTTACAATAACATATGCCTCTGCCAATCACTATTATAATGTGGCATTAAAGGATGGAGCAGTGCTAATGATAATATTCTTAATTTATTCATTAGAACACAAAAAGTAATCATGAAAAAAGTCCCTGTAAGAACTAGCACTAAATCTTAATATTATATCAATAAAACAATACTATTTTAAAATTCATAAATTCAGAAAACAAGGAATAACAATAATCACACATATTAAAACACTATATCTCAGAGTCAAAAACACATAACCACAAACCACGAAACCACAAACAACGTTTGAACAGAAAAATCTTCTGATATTATTGTACTAAACTTTGCAACAAAATCCCGCCATCCTGCAAAAATCACAACAGCGATAATAAATTTAAAAATCAAATAAAACACTGGATACGTCACACAGGGAGATCTGAAATAGAAAATATATTAAGACCAAATACAGACTAACACCGAAACCACCCAACTGCACTTAAAACACCTCACCTTACAATTATTTTATTTTTTTCATCAAGCATAACAATTTAATAAAATGCAATTAAATATTTTGTTAATGAAATCCTCAGCACGGGAAATCACAGTGAGGATATCATCATTTGTATTTTGTTCTAAAAAAAGAAGATTAATAAATATAAAATGAGTTTTGAAACTGATCGGGATTGCTTTAGCAAGAAATAAATATATAAACATTATTTTTATCCTAAGTTATATTTTATTTACTTAGAATATTTTAACCATCTATTATTGTTATACCTATACAGGATCTCATTTATTGCTTTGTTATTTATACATTTTGGAGTACAAAACAAGGCATAAACATTTACACGCCGTATGCACGTGTTGAAAATATAGAAACAATTGGGCCGAATTCACCAAACAACACAACGCAACGATATTATAAATTCTTGTGTTCGACGTAAAGTCAAGCACAAAATAAACGTACGGGCATTATTTGTTCTCTGAGAAAACAAACACCGCGCACTGAATACTTACGCCGTAATTGAAAACAACGTGAACGCATTTTCAATTAGGTGTTATTAGTTGGAACATACGTAACAGCATTGAATTTACACCACCGTAGGGAGGTGGTATCATATTAAAATGGATTCTTAACGAGTGTACTCTTTCAGGACGCTTCTCGTCACCGCATGGGAAGTTTATGGTGCGGAGTAAGCCAATCCGAGAATACCGTCATTACTGCCATGGCTGCATGGACGGAGTCTCCCTTAATGGCCCTTTGGAGACGGAAGACCATAAAATATTTTGCATAAACTCCTTAATTGTTTTTTCTCTTAGTGAATAAACTTATTTTGCATATTTTATAATTTATAAGTAATCTTTTTCTATATTTTTAGTTTTTTTATTATTTCACCTATCTTTTGTTATTTATTTGTTTGTATTATTATCACTTATGGTACGTAAATGCTTCTGTAGTAGATAGATAGCCATGTATTCTCATACTTGTTCTGTGTACTATTACTACCTTAATTGGTGGTTCGTGGACTATCTCAATGAGACTTCAATCAGAGATTATAAAGTGAGAAAAACTTCCTTTTATGTAAAAACCAATACCATGTTGCTTTTTTTCTATATTATATATGTCTTTATCTAGATCTAAAGGAATTTCATTATTTTCAGCACCAGGGATTAGCGACCTAGCAAACATAAAACAATTCGGGGATTCATTAAAACGTCCTCGGTTACAAAAAACTTTTAATTACGAAAACAACTTACGCTAGAAACTTCAATGTTATTTTTTTATATAAAAAAATATCACCTTCAGTAATTAATTTATTTTTATAATAACTAGAACATTACAATTTCTTTAAAAAATTCTATTTTTGAAACTGATAATACATGGTGGAATTCCATTATAATGATATAATAACACACATATGAAACTTCAGACTGGTAAAATCTTAAACTACGGTTTATATACACAACATGTGGGAGAGGAGGGGTGGGGAGATAATACAAGGGATTTATTCTATTACATAGGTTTTCTTTATATTTGTCATTAAGTCGTCTTTGACTGCCGACTTTCTAATTATGTTGGTTATTCCCAGTAAGCTTATTACCTCTGGTTTGATGACTTTAACAAGCTGAAACCGGTCACGGTGAAATAAAATAAAAGTGGAAATAAGTTTTATATGTGTGTTATTATATCATTATTTAAAAATACTATTTCATTCAAATATGTTGTTAGCAAATGTTTATATGGCTATGCACACGGTCAATCGGTACGCTTTCCCGCTGAAGTGCTACGAGGATGACAATGTATGAACTATTTATTAGGATGCTCTCGGGCAGTATTACAGTGGATGTTTTTGCGCTGAATTTGAATTGCGCGCTGTTTAAAGTATGAAAAAATACATAATACATATTATTTTTCACTCCACAAATGCACGTTAGAGAAAAACTGTACTTATTACTTTCAAAGTGTGAATCTATTTTGTACCTGTTAATTTACAATCATTAACACTGGTGTGAAAATATCTAAAAATGAATCCAATAATCCAAGCAGTTTGTGGGCAGACGCATCCGCTACCAAGACCTGGACAAACGTCACCTCACCCCTGCTAAATAACCAAACGTAGAGGAATACTTTGGGTGGCCTATGGCAGAGGTGTTAGCCATTTGTTAAGTTACCTGGGGATTAAAATGTTCGCACGATTTTTATATAACCGAGTGATGGATTGTTTTCGTTCTCTCTTCTACACGTGTAGGAACTGTCACGTCAGTTTGACATGTGGGTTACATGAGATTTACGGTTTTATCAATGAATTTCGAATAAACGAAGAGTTGGGAAGCGAAGTTGTCCAAATTCGGCCTGTTATTATGAAGGCGAAATTTTTTATTTCAAACGTAAATAATATAAATATTATTTATTTTTTTGATCAAGCATGAATTTTGACTACCGAAAAAAGATACTCTATGCGAATTATGTATTTGTGGGATATTAACAACTTCCAATTTCCAAAAAAGTATTCATAAAAAGACAGTACTTCGAAACACCCATAAACATTGATGAATGATGAGTTCTGGCCTCATGAAATTTGCATACCAATTTCTATTTGGATTTTTTTTAAATATTTCTAAAAGCTTTCACCTTGCAACTTATTTTCCAGCATGTGCAATGGAGCTTTAAAGAATGAATTATTTTTCAAAAAAGCTACACAAATAACTATCGTAATAATTTTATATCAAATGCTTTAATCAAGGCTTTAAATATGCTCGGCTTCTTTTGCAGAACTTTAATAGATTTCAGGTGTTTAGATTGTACGAGAATGCTCTACACTTCATTAGTTAGAAGCAAGTGGAGTATAATTCATCTATTTGGTCCCCTTTCTATAAAGTACACTCTAACAATATTGAACGGGTTCTGCGCAAATTTCTTAAGCATATAAATTTTAAATTCAAAACCAAAATTGAAAATATTAAATATGTAAGTTTGCTGAATCGATTGCACCTGATTACGGTGTCTGATGGGAAAATTATGTCAGACCTAGTTGTATTATATAGAATCATTAACAACCTAATTGACAGCCTTGCCATCCTCGCCATTTTTAAATTAAAAGTACCGACGAGGAACACGAGAAAAACTGTGATATTTTTCTCCACCACTTACACAACCTAGTCCTCGGTGCCAAACCCGATCAAAGGCCTTAGAAATGTCCAGTTAGACCGCTTCAATCTCACCATAACGTTCCAAGCACCCAAACATGCGTCACATACGCGAGAAGATCACCGCATGAGCGGTTCAGTCTCATTCATTAACCAATATGATACATGATCTGGGAAACAGATTTGGAGGTGTTGTTGATGTATTTGCTGACTGGCTTAGTTTGATATGTCAATAATCCTATAATATGTCATATAATGATTTGTGTTGTAATATTGTTTTTTGTTTTCTATTTTATGTCACTGTTAAACGTTTGAAACAGATTATTCATTACTTTATGGTTTAGAATCTCTATGTACTTGAAATTTTCGATAACTCTTTATATTAAGTTCTAAAATCCATTTAAAAGCCCAGATGGGCGTATAACCAAATAAATAAAAATAATAAAATTAGACTAAAAGCAATAATTTAATTATGACAAAGTCTAAAATATAATTTTCTAGTACCTATCTAATGGTAGAAGCGGGGATGCATTTAAACTATGAAATAGAAACGGTGATTATAATTTTTTTTTAAATTAATACTGACAGCTTGACAATAAAATGTAGACTACAAAATGTAAAATGTAAAAGTGTGGAACTAATTTTTCTCTCTACCATGGCACCAATGAGTGACTCAATTTGTCTTCGAAATTTGTTCTACACATTCAAATTTGACGGTTCGTTTTAAGGAAACAATCCAAAACAACATTATATTAACTTTTTTTTTAACTATAATTTTGATCTGTGAATTAGATTTTGTTTTATTTTGATTTACATCTAATAAATGGGTAATTTGATACATACTTTTCAGAAGTATTAAAAATAACCGTTCCATTTATTGTCATCCTTGCTACGCTAAGCGATAACTATTCAAAAAAAGTAAGACAAAATTGTTTCAGAATATGATTTCATTTTGGAAAGTGCTACCAATTTTTGAAAACTGTTTGGTTAAAGTCAAAAACATGCATAAAAATAACAATAATTTTTCAGAGTTTGCCAATCATCTCATCTCAACCGATCATATTTTTAATTAAGTTACAGGTGTTCAAATCCTTCACCGTTTATAGTAAAGAGAAAAATTTGATAATTTGGTAGCATTCGAAATATTAATTCTAGTCTAATTGAATGACCAAGCAAATTTGTCTTACGGTCCAATTCAAATTTTTTCCAGTGAACCGCTCGGTTCCTCCCGATAAACCTCTAATTACCCCTTGATCGCCTCCCATTCCAGCACTTCAATATTTTTGAAAACTTGTCATTATTTTGCATATTATGCTAGTTTTAATATAGTCCTGACGAAGGAAGGGTACTTCTGAAACCGGTCGATCATTATATTAAAAAGAAGGAGTTTAAAACAAATTTATGCATTTATATTATAATAAAAAATATGCATGTGGACCATTGCGCTTTTTAAATTAACACTAATTTTCCTATGAGCCATCTTGGTGTTGTCATTATAAACCTTTTAAACGATCGCAGCTCCCTTAACATTTTTCGTCTAGTTTTAAATATCGACTGCATCCACGTTACTTTTTTGTACTAAAATTTAGATAAAGTTTCGTGCTCACTGCATTGTTTCGGGTGTTTGCCAATAAAAATCAATTGTACACCTTATTTTTCACGAAGGTTTTCTCGTAGACAACGATTCCACTTTATAAGATAAACAGCAGCAGCCATCTGGGATTATTGAAATATTGTAAATAAAAAGCTTCTCTCATATTATTAATAGAACTTCCAAGCATCTTCTTACGTACACTAAATAAATAATAAAAGAAACGTTTTAAAGTTGTTTTTTTTTCAGTCTACTAGACGTAAATAAAATTGAAAAACTATGCAGAAATCAAAAACTTTGGCATACATCTAATGACTTGGAATGCATAACACAAATATTGACTTCTCCATGTAATTTAAATTCCTAAATTAAGAATCGTAAAATACGAGTATATTTTTGTGTACATGACGTGAGCACGGCTTCTGAATGTCATCGGCAGACGTTCTTGGATTGGAAAGTAAAACAGACATCGCCTACAAGTGATATAGCAAAAGAGAACTGCCCGCTTCAGATGGGCGAGCGACGCCAAGAATTAATTTAAAAAAAAAACTAAATATGTTCGGAAACTTCTTAAATAATATATGCAGATGAAATTACATGTAAAATAATAAGGAACTCCTGTCCGATTTTTTTTTATAATCAATAATAATGTACAAACTTCAATATCAGTATAATTAGTTTTTAATTATATAAATTGAAAATACACTTTGTATATACCACTTTACTTAAAATATATAAATATTTCTACATGTTTCGATAGCAATGCTATCATCTTCAGGAATAAATTAATACTAGTATTAGTATTAGTATTCATTTATTCCTGAAGATGATAGCATTGCTATCGAAACATGTAGAAATATTTATATATTTTAAGTAAAGTGGTATATACAAAGTGTATTTTCAATTTATATAATTAATAATGATGCCACAAAGTTACCAAGCATTTGAAGAAATTATAATTAGTTTTTTTTTTCTAAAGTTAGTTCATAGTTAAAATAATTTTCAAAGGTTCAATATTTCAAAGCCCGCCAAAATGCTCCAAATCTATGGCAGGTTGATTCGATCAGTTTTGAGATTAGAATGTGAAATGTCCAAACAAGGGTGAGCTTTACCGTCCATAATTTTATATTCATAGTAAACCATAATATAAGTAATAAAATTATGTACTTTTTAGAAACTTTAACTCAAAGAAAAATAATAGTATTGAGCATTAATATTATCATAGTATCCGTATTGATAATTGGTTTGATAATGAATACTCTAATTTATTTCACTAATAATAGTTTTTTATATTGAACAATAATTATAGAGCTTAAAGTCATCCAAATGAAGTTTAAATATCGACAAAACTAAAAAAATACATATTTAAAATATAAAACATAAGTGAAATAGGTGAGTAAAATTAAGAAAGGAATGCTTAGATGATTTGGGCATGTTGAGCGAATAAACAAAGAAAATAGTGTAAGAAGAATATATGGAGCGAATGTGATGAGCTAGGTGCTGCCCGAAGAAGACATGGAACGATCAAGTGAATCAAATACTGTCATGTTAGAAGTCGGAATAACAGAAGAGAATGTTTGAGGCGATGTATGAATGTGAATGAGGCAAGAGGTTTATGCCAAGGAAAAACGGTTAGTTAGTTATTTATGTTGATGGTTAGTTAGTTATTTATGTTGATAGTTTGTTAGTTATTTATGTTGATGGTTAGTTAGTTATTTGCACAATTAACTAATGATTTGTACATAATGTTAAGAAGTTATAGAACATAAATCTATTCTCTATATATAAAAATGAATGTTGGTCTGTCTGTCCTCGATTTTATCAAAAATTGCTAGGCCGGTTTCGTTGAAAATAGCACAGTTCTTATTAGTGCTGGAAAGATTTAGAGATTAAAATCGAATTTGCAAAACTGTTGCTATAACATTGTAAAATTAGTATTTACCCATTAGGATTAGTCAATAAAAATACCACTTTGGTTAGCCATAGATCAAAAAAAAGATGGTTTGCTTAGGTATAATATTTTAAAAATGGAAAACATAGGTAGGTACCTACTTAAGAACTTTATTATTCAGATATATTTTGAAAAAATAAATGGCAGGAATGAAATTAAATTTTCAAATTACGTCAACAAGCAAGAATTGACAAGGTCGTAACTATATTCCAAAATAAATAAATAATCCCGAGCAAGGCCGGGTACACATCAACTAGGAAAATGTATTATCCATCTATCTTCTCAATCAAGTAATTGAATATAATACATTACGGATACGAATGTTTGTAACTTCACTTACCGTTGAAAATACCCGCCTTTACAAACGACATTCTTTTTCTACCGGTGACGTAAGGAGATGAATATAAAATCAAAAATCCTTTAGGGATGGGAACGCGACTGGCTCTTTGTTACGTTCCCATTTTACTCTTTGCAATATCGAAATTCCCCCAAAGAATCTTCAGCATATCACATTTTGATGAAATCACGTTTGAATGGTTCGTGTTTTTATGATTCACGGATTTTCAAGAGCACGGTGGTTTCAAAATAAATAGCAAATTATCGCTGATTTTAAAATTTTACTTTTTAAAACCCTTTACATATGTATAAAAATAAGAAAACAAATATTGAAAGAAAACGTTATGCGGTAGTTGCCGACTGAGAACGTTTTAAGTTAGTGGGATTTACGGCCGTTCTTCCCCACTTTTATAATCATAAATTTGGGGTATCGATCAGCCAAGTGCTCTGTTGAGCATGTTTGCCTGTTACCAAGCGTTTTTTATCTTTGAACATCCTAAATTGTCTATAAAGGTGCCGCCCACTTGCATTGACAATACAATAGTGCCCGCCCAATTTTTTAGACAATAAAATGACGTCAAAGTAAAAACTTTCAATGTAAAATTAACGGAGATAAGTTAATATCGTATTTATTGTGAATACATATCATTTGTTTTTTAAACTAATACATAAACCAACATCTTATACTTCAGATACGTATTCTTTAAAAATGTGTTGAAAATAAAGATTTAGCTTGATTTTTTTAAATGACGCGAAAGTATATTGTTCGTTTCGTATATTTGACAGTCGACGTTTCTCTTTCGTGAAAAACTAATAAGTAAAATAAGCTAGGTTCTCCTCAGTTTTATTTTAAACATACAAAAACATGTTTTTGATATTCGAAAATGGAAAAGGGTCTTTGTTGTTCAATATTTGAATCACGTAAAATAGATCGCAAACCATAATTTGAAGTTTTTTATTTGAGCGGAACTTAATTCACAACAATCGGTATCCTAAATTGATCGAAAAATTGAACGAAAATTTCGTTGGGAAGAGCGTATTTGTGTATTTGAAAAGTGTTGAAGCAAAATTTCAGCTCAACAGTTGCTCAGTAGGGTTGGGAAGAACGGTCGTAAATTTAGCAACAAAAAAAATTAAAATCTATTATCACAGAAGTTTCACATTAGCATAAACGAAAAAAAGGTGTAGGAGAATGTCGGGTTTAGAGACTAGCTCAACTTTTTTGTTCAGGAATAGATATTTTACAATGTTCAATTTATTAGGAATATCTCAATAAGGCTTATAAACCTCCTCCTTTATTTTCAGAGTCTTTATATGTTTAATATTTTTATGAATAGTTTTTGATTACCTTCTACAGTGATTAAATATAGAGCGATTGAAAAAATAATAAGTTTTTTATTCCGGAACGTGGGGAGATTCCCACATGGTTATACGTATTGTACATAAATATAAGTTAAAACATAAAGTGCAATATAAAGAAATTAAAAACGATCAAATGTAATTAGGTATAAATAACCAATTATTGGACGTTGGTCCCGGAATCACTAGAGGACCTGGATTCAAGTCCCAGCTGCGACCGTTTACTTTTTTTTTCTTTGTCTCATGAGTTTAATGAACAGTGACAATGAATCTTTTCTATATATGTATTTGTATATATAGAGTATCTGTGGTTGTGTGGGTGGGTTTAAAAAGAGAGGTAGAGTAGTAACTTTAAAAAAAATGTTACTAAAAAAATTTTGGGAGCCTCGTTTTAGGCCAGTAACGTTTCAATCAATTTCCGCTGGAACGATTCAATTGAACTTCCATAATGTTAGCTCTACAATTGGTTAAAACGAATTTCGATACACTTTACTCTAAAAATATTATAGTCATACGATTTGTGTATCTGGAATTCATAACTGGGTAAATCGAAAAAATCGTTATAAAAATAATGACCTAATCAAAGAAATATAAAAGAGTGAATCTGTTTGGCATTGTGAATTTATTTATTTATTTACACCCATTACAGGCTTTTACATGGATATTTACAAATAAAATTGTAAAGGTAAATAAGTATAATAATAGATAATATGAAAAGAAACAACATAATTTGACGCTTTTATCCAGAGATAAATAAGTTCAAATAACCCAGCTCTACTAGATGAAAAAAACTGTACCAATTCATGCTAATACTGGAACATTGATGTGCCAAATATGTCAACAACATCGAAGTATTTGTTCAATATTTTTAATATTTATAATAATCTATCAATTATATTTCCATGTTCCCTATCGTCGTCCATAAAGTAATTTCCCAATACTATTATAATGAAAAGTGGCTTTTGCTTCGATATTTCTCACTTTTCAACGACCACTTTGGGGCCTTTTCAATTAGGGAGGCCGGGTGTGAGTAGTCGCACCGTGCGAACCGTTAATTATATAGCCAACACCTCTGTCATAGGTCACCCCGAGTGGTTCGCTAGGGTAGGTGGCTTAGCAGGGGTGCTCGGGTTTATGGAGGTGAGGTTTATCGAGGTCTTGGCGGCGGATGCATTTACCGCTCAACTTTGCAGTGGACAAAATCCAGAGAGGCCGGCTGAGAGAGACCCCTTGACCTCTCAAGCTGGACTCTCTCGACCCGCCGCCTTGCATCGCAGTGGGAGGAATGGATTAGTACGCCTGGACACACTGGCTCCCTATCCACCCTTAATACTTTTTTCCTTCTCAAAACTTCCAATCTTTTCTTTACTTAAAAAAATTCTCTATTCTTTAAATTACGCTTATTGTAGTCCAGAAGTTAGAAATACATTCACAACATTCACAATATTCCCTTCAGATTGAAAACATCATATTTATTGCCATGCTCAAACTAAAGAATTTTTTTTCAATCATCGAAGATAATATTAACAAATTTCATAATGAAATATGAAACCGAAGGGACATAGAAAAGAAAAAAAAGTAACGGTAGCACCTGGGAATCGAACTCAGAACCTCACGGTCTGTCCAGGACCTTGTTACTTTCAATTTAACGTTTCAATTTGAGAGCTGTTAACATTATATTCAAAGATTAAAAAATATATTGCATTGGGGTTTATAAACTTCAATAAGTAATTTTTGTTATTACATTCTCCCCCCGTTAAAATTGAATCTCTTATTAGTCTCGACTCGATATAAACTCCACTTCTATTATTAACAGATCTTTCACCTTTGCCACATTATTAATTATTTTTCACTCTTTGAACTCTCACACTTTGAATCGATGGTTGAACACACCGTCTAAGGGTGAAAGCCAAATATAATTAATGAAATACTTTCGAGTGTAAAGAGTAACATTGAAAACCTTTTCAGTCTTTATTGAAATTAGAAAGTTATTCAAATTGACTATTCGAAACACTTTAAAATTCGCCCCAAAATTACGTTTCACAATTCAATTTTGTTATGCTTTGCAGACATTGGGAACATACTTAGTTTTATGCATCGAGAAATTTGAAAATAATGTATTGCGTTTGAAAGAGAGAGAGAGTACGAAAATAGTGCGCAATATAGTTGTGAATGATAAATACTTGGAGCAGGTCGATGAGTTTGAGTATTTGGGAAGTATGTTTACGAGAGATCGAAAGACTGATAGGGATATTGAAAGAAGGGTGAATGCAGGAGATTCCATCAACGGGGGACTGAACACGGTTGGTGCTAACAAAAAATTATCCAAAGAAGCGAAGCTAGCAGTCCAGAATGTAGTGTTAATACCAACCCTAATGTGTGACAGTGAGGCATGGAACTGGCAGAGGAAGGATGAAAGTAGACTGTATCCTGCACAAATGAGATATCTGAGGTGACTGTGGTAAAACCATGTATGATAGTGTGGAAAATGATGTATGCGTAATGTGTAAGATTAAGAAAGGAATGCTAAGATTAAGAAAGGAATGCTAAGATGGTGTGGACATGTAGAACGAATGAACGAAGAAAAGGGTGTAAGGAGAATATATGATGCGAATGTGAATGGAAGAAGAAGCCGAGGACGCCCGAGTTATCTTCTTCTATCTTCTTTTATATTCTTCCATCTTCTTCTATCTTCCATTTTATATTTTGAAGAATGTCCCAGGTGGGCGGTGTGTGTTTGTTTTATATGCAAAGTCTACAGTTTTATACTGAGCTTGACGAAATTTTGCACAGTTGACCTTCGAAACAAGGGGAAGTTCACTTTCTACACGAGATTTGAGAGATAAATTTAATAATATTATTTTTAAGTTCTGCAAGTATTTGTAGTGTTTATTATTGTGACAGCTGTTTCGGCGTTCAAGGCCATTTCCAAACTGCGGTTAATCCACATTGTGACGTCTTATTTATATGATTTTATTCACTCCCACCGCATTCTAATTTGGACGGGATTTTTAAAATAATGATTTACTATCGGCAAACGAAAAGTTTCAAATTTTTCTGTTAATTACTTTAGGTAGGTTCTAACGGCTAGCGTCGCTATGCTAATTAGGTATGTAACTGAATTGGCTTTACTAAAGTAAACGTTAGAGATATGCTGTTATTAAATTTTACTCGATTTTTTATTAGTCAAATATGACATTCGTTGTGTCCTTGAAACCAACAGTCAACGCATTTTAACAGGCAATCAAAATTTTAACGTAGACTCGGACTATAAACTTTATAATTAAGGTTCGCGATTCATAAATCTTTACTGTCCAAAATGTAGCTTTATTAAGATGAAATTTTTTCAGATTTAATGGACAAACATAAAACTTTCGAGGGTGGCAATTATTAAGGTGATAACCAGATATTACGAAGGGAAAATTGTTTCCCTCGAGGCTTCCACATTATTTTCTTTAATGGTTCATTAATAAATTAACGATGTATTAAAATGTGTAATGTCCTAGTGGCTAGAGTATTTAATTTTCAAATATTTAGGCTTGTAAGAATCTCTTTAGGGACATCATGTACCTACATAGTTTCATGCTATAACAGTTATTTTGAAATTAATGGGACCGCAGAATGCTCGAGGCATTTCATACATGAAATTACGTAAGACATTTAATAAAGCTAAACAGTGGCGTAGATATAGCCTGAGTGGCTTGGGCAACCGTTTGGGAACCCAACGGGCCAACTTTAGGAGAATAAAAATCAGGAGAAATAATACGTATTTTTTTAATAATTGAATATAATATTAACAACTATGAAATCGAAGCATGAAACCGAAAAGACAAAGATAATGGTAGCAACTGGGATTCGAACCTAGTATCTCATGGTGTATCCGGGACCTGCGCTCTATACCAACCAAGCTATCTCAGTTGGCATAGATCATTATTAATGTAGAAGGAAAGATAGATGCCGGTAGCTCGTTCTACATGCAAGCCGATTTACAAAAAACCGAGTCGGTGAAACGACCCGTTCTCATGAAGCCAACTGCAACTGTCTACGGGTGTTCTGTTCGTGTCCGTTAAGTTTCACGCGTACGCGCGGAGGTAATCAATCCTGCAAGCTCATTTGAGCAGGTTCCATTGAAATATCTGTACTAAAGACACTTTTCACTAATGAAGAATTACAAGAAAGAAGTCACTATTGTAGAATCTGTTTCCCCTATACAAGACGCCTAGTTTCTTGGCAGTCAGATTTACTCGGGCTTCTATAGAGCCCCGATACTTGAGCTGGTCTGAAATACTTACTAGAATACTAGAATGATTCCATCAAATTGCACCAGGTAGTCATTGGATACCCTTTTTTCCGAGATCAGACACGCTTGGGTTTTTGAAACGTTAAAGCTGACCAGGCACGAATCTTCTCGAGGCGTCATTCTCAAAGCTTCCCAAGCCGTTCGGACTTCAACAGTGGAAGGGGGGTAGTCGAAAAGAAAAGAGATGAAAGTATCTGTTTTTATTGTTCCAAACATAGGATATCTATCGGCAGTCTGAGCTCTATAAATCCCTGGTTTAACTAATCTCAAGTTAATCTGCGAACAAGTAGGTCGATCAAGTGATGCAATACTTAACAAATGACACTAGAGTAAATATACTTCTACGTAAGGTACGTAATGGTGATAACTTGGACCCCAAAGACAAAGGCCTAAAAGGGTATCTTTGTAGCATAATGTACTCTATATCCACCTGAAATATTTCGTAATGAACCTAAAGTAATTGTTCTAAGCGGAACTTAACGACTGGCGTATCAACTAAAAGCCTTCCATTTAAAGGACAGATAGTTAAACATCACATAATAATAAACACGCTGGAATATTGTTACCTTTGAATATAACTTTTGAAACATAATGAGATGGTGTTATAACCTGTGTTGAAATTGTGTTGAAATTTTTTTGCTTAATAAAATACTAAGATTTCTATAGAGCCGTTTTTATTAAAAAATGTCTTCAAGCGCGCTAAACAAATATAACTTGCGGGGGTTAATCTTATTTTATTTATTTAACTTAAAATATAACCCATTTACTTTGGATACGTATATTAGAATATGAACATAATATCTTCATACAATTACGAATTAAAAATAAAACTTTAAAAATCACCACATTAAAAATTGCACTTCCTTCTTAAATTTAAAAAAACATTTTCATCTTCTTTTATATTGTTGGGTATTTCTTGGAAGATCTTCATGGATCTATATAGTAATAGATTTCTTTCGAAATGGAAGTCTTATTTCATTTCATCTTCTTAAAGAGTGGTTATGTCTGTGTTGATGATTTAATTTTTCTCAAGAATTCAGAATTTTGTTGCCCGTTAAACAATTTAAATAGAAATTTTTTAACTTTGGAATATTTGTTTCGTCTTAAAATTATTCGCATTGCATTGTTTTGAAAAATAATGTTAGTTTTCTAAAATCCTCCTTTCTTGACAAACACAAAATAGTTCTATAATTATTTTCAGGAACAATGATGGCATTGTATTTAGTTTTACAGGATTCTGCACTGATATATCTTTTATTCTGTACAAACAAATACAAAACATACTTACCTGGCAGGTCACTCCAGATTAATACATTATATTGTAAAGTTTTAGCTTGGAAATATGTGATTTTGTTACAACATTAGAAAACACTGCATATTGCAGTTGCTATTTTATTTGTTGTTTGAATTATATTTATTAGAAAATTACTGGCTAAAGAAGAAATTGTATTTTTTTTAAATACTAAAAAAATCGAATTTAGAACTAAAGAACAGATTTTAAAAATGACCGAAAGAAGCTTAAAAATTCTACTTAAGGTATAAAATAAATTTTCGATGATAATAAATAATGTTCAAAAGACAAGTATTTATACAATTCTAGTAATAATAATGATTTTAAGCAATCGCGAAAAATTTTATAGATTAATAATTTTTTCAGTCCAGTGCTTCAAAAATCTCACTTCTAATATTAGGTAAACTGGCTTTTTACACAAGAAAAATATTGGACAGTTTTTGAAGAGCACTAAAGACAAAGACCATAAATTGACTCACTCCGGAATATATAAACTAAATTGTAACGACTCTTCCTCATTTTATATCGGAAAAACAAGCCGTAATTTCCACATTAGAATCAAAGAACATGTAAGATGTTTCAAAAATAATAATTTTTCCAAATTCAGTAATCATATTAATTCAATCAGTCATAGTTTTGATAAAAATACAGGGATCAATATTCTTCACATTAATAGTAAAGGTAAACGGTTAGATAACTTAGAAGCCTCGGAAATTAAGAAATCCCTTTATGATAATGACTGTTATTAACAATCAAAAAACCCATCTTACCACCTATTTTAAATATAACATTGTATGAAGCTATCACCTTGTGGTTATCCATTATAATCAAATGAAACAATCAAACTTTGTTTTAACCACATTTATTTTATTCACATGTTTACATTTTAAATGTTTCCTTTCACCCCTCCCTCAATCGTTATCTACCCCCCTTCTCTTTATTAATCCCTGGTCACGCCCCCCACCCCTTCTGTGACACCTAATATATATGTTCTGCCACAATTAAAATAAAAAGTGGTTAAAACAAAGTTGTATCTTTTAATCTAATCATAATTACTTACATTTATACATATTTATACTTATTTAGAATGTTGGTGGACTATAATTTTTTTCTGTAAATGGCTTTAGGTAGGTACCGACCGGCTGGCTTCGCTATTTAAATCGTATATGCAACTGTACCATTCCATATACGAGTATACCATTAATTCATATGGTTTTTCGAAGAGATGAGTTTTAAGCTTCTATCTGAATTCTGTCTAGTCTTTAATCAATATTATTTCGTATGGCAGTTTATTCCACCCTTTAGGGCCTGTCACGCCGAAAGCACGTTTATCAAACTTCGTATCTGGTGTGCGCTTTGATGCTTTCAACCTTCCGATTGCTGATGGCATTGTTGATCTAAGAGTTGACTGTTGTGAATTGGAATTTTCGGGGATAAGTAAGCAGGAGTCATTCCGTTAATTGATTTAAATACCATCCCGCAAATTTTCTGGATGTTATTTATATGCATTCTTTTTATTATGTAAGATATGTTTGATAAGTGCACAAAACAACTATATTTTGAAAGAAAAACTGTATTTTAACTCGGATGAGGAATTGATCAGTAAAAATATTATTACGTTGGGTTCAGGGATTGCGAGTTAAAATCGTGGCGAATGCAAAAACTTTCGTCAATTGAATTGATTTGAATTTTGAATTAAATGCTTGCACCATACTTTTCTATTCCAATGTTAAAATAACTCTTACAATTTTGAATTGTTACCTCCCTGTTTTGTTATTAGATCCATACAGCCTGGTTCTTTCCAATCATCTCCATCGTCCCCTCATTTATTTCTGAAATTTCCCCCAATTTGCGAAACGAAAGAAAAAACATAATTATGTTATTATTTTTTTCGATGTTCCTGTGATAATTAGGACGAACCTCATGGTATAAGGAAATACTTTGGAAAATATAACGGATTCAATATTCAACGAAGTAAAAACTGTATTAATTAAAAGATAAGAGCATTGAAAACGTAAACCACCTGGAATTCACAAACTGATAAATAAAATTAAATGTTAAAAAACAACTCAAACTAATTCCAAGATCTCTATCAAAGGTTTTGGCGTATAAAAATCTTAAATAGAACCATAACAAAATAAACAAATTACCTGTACATAGAAGTATTATAACGATGTTTATCTTCTCCTTGGATCCTAGCGATTTAAAAAAATTACTGCTGAAGCTAGTTTCATTCCACGAACTATTATAGAGCTTTCAATTTCATTGCCAATATTTACCCAAGTTGTACTTGAATCGAGAGTGAATTTAGTTTTGTTTGTACGTTTAATATTTTATACGGGTACGAGATCCATTCCATTCAACAGTAGATTTCTCGGAATAGAAATAATACTCTTTTGGAAAGTTCATGTAAAATAGGCAATTGAAATATGGAAAATAAATACACAATATTAAGATATACAAAATTAAAATAATAAAATCACATGTTAATTTTTCAAATTTTATGTTCATGTCTCACCAACAAGTTTGTCTAAATTTTTAGGTAAAATAAACTAATTTCAGCTTATGACTTTATTTCCATCATGTGCTATGAAGCTTCTTAATTTCAGTTCAACATTTTCGTATAAAGCACTTTGTGGTTTGACATATTTATTAAATAAAACAAACACTTAACCCCTCGAATCCTTTTTGTTCCCGATGGGGAACTAGATAGCAGTAGAGTCTTTTTGCTAATCTTGTTTCCTTTGGGTGGCCACCCAAAGGGAATAAAAATACTCCACTTCTATCTAGTTACTTGTTCCCCACCGGGAACAAAAGGGACTAATGAGCTTGTTTTCTCTTACAGTTCCATATTAGACATATTTCCCACTTCTTAATCCCTCCCTCTGACGTTCTGTCTCTTTCTTTTTATATATTGTCCCATTCTGTTACACGTAAGCATACCTCTATCTCACTATTCCATTGTTTCGTCTAGTATTTTGTCCCCTTCTTTTTATATATCTCTACTATATATTTGCTCACTTTATGTATTTTTGTTTACTTTTAAATTTTACCCTGATGAAGCTTGAGATAAGTGAAAACGGTTGGTGTTGATTAAATAATAAATTGTTGGTTTAAAACAAAGTGTTTGTTTTGTTTATTAAATTTAACAGCAATATAATAACTGATTATATTAACAGTTATTATATTTACCCTGATGAAGCTTGAGTTAAGCGAAACCGGTTGGTGAAAATAAAATATATTCGTGGTTTATAACAACGTGTTTCATTTACTTAATACAATGTCAAACCACAAAGTGATTGCTTCTTATGAAAAAAGTTTAATATCATTCAAGTTTCACAAAGAAACAAAAGTTTTGAAACCTGAAAATTTATGAAATAACGAAAGTAATTTTACAAAAAAAAATAAGGGATGGAATAGTTCTGTTTTCCCAAAAGAAAAAAAATAAGCCTTTCAAAAAAGATAAATGGATTCAGAACACCCTGGAGATACTAATTTAAAGATGCTTCGATACGTAACCAAACGGGAATATCGGGAAAGTGATTGTTAAATTGAGGGGTTGCCAATCAAATAGCAATCGGAAACCCATCGGCAAGTACAGCCTTCGGCCTACCCCTATAGCCTTAACGGAAACTGCCCACGTAGGCTGGCTGCAAACTTTGTTATCTGGGTTAGGTTAGGGAGGGCCTGATATCGATTCATGTAGTCTGCTGATGTTCAAAGCTCGCTGAACTTTGGATTCGGAATACTAAAGAGGATCTAAAGAAAATGTGCTTTGAATGTTTCGAACTATTTCTAGCTTGACGAATTTGTACGCAGAGAATAGCTGTGAGCAAATCGCAAGTAGTGTCAAAAGGTGGTGAAAAGTATTTTTTTTATGTAACGATTTGATTTTAAAGCTTCACCTTTTTATGTGAATACCACAAAAGAGCCCCATCCGTCTGGAGACTGTGGGACTATGGTACACCGAAATATTGGGGTATATTATAAGACTCAAAAGAGTGGGGTGACGAAGGAGATGGGGAAGAATGGAAAGTGTCCGGCTATTCAGATCTGGTAACAAAATACGGATATTCCTATTTCAAACAACGTTTCGTTTCTGAATGGTGGTTTTTTACTAGGACGATACTGTATATATAAACCTCTCTGATAACTGATTTCAATACAGTCTTAAGATCTCTTCACTTCTACCGGCACCATCCAGTGAAGACACGTACAGTGGCGTGCACGGTACAGGAGGGAGTGTTTAGATACACACATACACCATGCGTGCATGTGTTCATAGATGATGTAGTCAACTAATTTTGTCATCTCTGCCACATTACGGATCTGCAATGCGCGGTGCTGGTAGATATGAATCGAGCTTCAAGGATTCATCGGCGTTATTTCCAATTAATACCACCACGAGCTTTAATAACCTTTGAGATTTTGACTGTCCTCAAACGGAAAAGTTTCACTTTTTAATATGATTTTTAAGTTTCCTAAGGTTAGTTGGACAATCGAACCGGTTTGCTTTTATGTACTAAATAAATAAATACAAAAAAAATTACGGAAATAACAAGCAAAGTTCTCGTTTTATGTAAATACCACTTTTTTTTTATCTAGATTGTTTTAATATAAAACGTTTGAAAAATTTAAACGCAAACTCGCGATCAGTCAAAACCAATAAAACAACAGGAAAATAATCTATCTATGTATTGTATAAAAGAGATGTCCCAGGCGGGCGGTGTGTGTTTATTTTCTATACAAATCTACAGTTTTATTCCAAACTCGATGAAATTTCGCACACTTGAGCAAAAAAGCAAGAGAACAGGCCACTGTCTAAATGAGATTTCTAAAAAACACACTCATCCCCTTTTTCTACCCCTTAAAGAACTGATGTTTCTTAATGAATTTTTGTCCACTTGACGTTCTAAACAAGAAGAAAATTACTGGATAGGGGTAGGGGTAGGGTTAATACATCATCCTAATTTTACTCAAAACCCTACATGACTTCCGACAACACCAGGTACTTCAGATAGAAATAGATAAATACAGTAGTTCAGATCCCTGGAACACTGGAGTACTACGAGAAATACTATGAATATAATGTAGACATGTTATATCCTCAAGTGGAAGGCATCTATTTTAAGGGGTGTAAGAAACGTACAGAGTGTTTTCTTAGTACTTTTCGATTGGCATAACTTTGTATCTATCACCTATTATTTAGACAAATCAACGTATAAATAATATGTCATACATTATTTTGCGTCGACTGCCAAGGCTTTTCAGCATCATGAATTAACAATTATTTTGTATTCACCACTTTATCAATATACACATTTCCACATGTTTCGAAAGCGATGCTTTCTTCATCAGGAATATATAGAATAGTACAAAATAATAATGTCAAGTATAGACAAATGATGAACATAGAAAACAATAATGTAAGAATAGACAAATTATAAACATAAATGAAAATTTATTAACGCAGCTAATAAAAAAAAATACAATAAATTGAATAACAAGTCAATATTATTAGGTAGCCATTTTGTCCATTTTGAGATGGTGAAAGAGAATATTTTTTCTGTACTAGGAATGTCGAAATGTTTAAAAATTTCCGTTGATGACGTCATTATGGGGACCATTAAAATGGTCTTTATGTTGCATTTCTGAGTTGTATTTAGTGGTTTTATGTAATTTTATGTAGCTGAGTCCCATCCTAACATTCGATATTCTAAATGAGAGTGGTTAAATCATAATATACTTTATTTAGATCCTTGGTTGTTAAGATATTTCGTAATTTTTTTGAAGAAGTAAATGTGTTTTATTAGCTTTTTCGGTTTGGTTAATGTGTACCAGCGGAGTTTATTATCAATTAAGATACCACGATATTTAATATTTTGTTTGTTATTTATTACAACTTACTTTTACAACAATAAAAAAGACTAGTAAAATGCCACAAGCAATGCATGTTTCTACTGCTTGCATCTGGTAGCTTGCATAACATAGAAGATCTGGATAGCTAAACTAATCGTTTGAACCTTTAAACCCAATGATATGAGCTTGAAATGGTGGTTTGTAAAAAGTTTTCATTAGTTAGGCATCAAACAATCTCACAGAAAACAATAAAAGAATATTCCGTGAAAGAAAAACAGCCCTCACTTCAACCTAATTGCTTAAATAATTATCTCAATCTCTGGCCTTGAAAAAAATTCGTTTTCCGTATTTAAAATTATTCTTAGTCTCGGATATCTTCATAGAATCTGACAAGACAAAGACGCGAAAGATACGGATTAACATATATATAGGTTAGCACTTCGGTTTCAAAATATAACTCCAGTATTATGAAATACCCTAAAATTGATTATACACCCAGTTTCTGACATACATTGAGATGTGAACATGCACCTCTGAATGTACGAATCGGTTTTTTGATACAATTGAATAGATTTTATGTGAAATGTATTCTTAATAAATTATATCAATCTAAAATTCACAAAAATTAAATATAAGGTAACCTACATAAATACTAGGTAACGCCGATCGCCAATGCTCGGTCTATAGATGGTTTAGAAAAGGAATAAAATACTTATTTAATAAATTGTGAAAAGGTTTCTTTAGTTTCTTCGTTTGACTTAACGTATAATTCTTATCAATAATTTTTATTTAATATTAGCTTTCATATAAAATTTAATTTTGGTTTTTAGGTCAAATTACTATGCAAAATGTAATGATATGTTTTTAATTATAGGTTTAGTAAATATATAGTACGCATGAGAAGTATTTTATTTATTTCTGTTATACGTTATGAAATATAGGCCTTTAAAGGAATTGATTTTTCGCGATTTTAGAGGCATGTTTGACAATTATTTTGGGGCTAACGGTGATTTAAAAAAAGTTTTACCCCATCTGCTTTGAAAATGTAATGAAATACAAATTTAAAAAAAATAAATAAATATAATCATTATGGTGGACTTTAAATTAAAATAAAAACGACCAATTTACGCTGGAACACAAAATTTGCCGTTCATAATTTAAAATATCGACCCGAATTTTTTTTTTTTAAATGTTTTGTATTCATATTTTTATTTACGTAATCAAATTTACACAGCAAATATGATAATTAAAAAAAAGACGATAAGCCCGCAAATAATTTTCTAAGTTGTCTCTAAAATTATGAAAATTATATTTTTTCGTGGTATATACTTCATAATTTAAAACAAAAATAAATTAAATGCTTCTCATTCGTACTAGATATTTACTAAACCTTTAATTTAAAAATATGTACCATTCAGTTTGGATGGTTACTTCGGCATCAAATCCAAGATTAAGTTATGTATGAAACAGGCATCGCAGCCGTTCCTCTTAATGAGGACATATAAATATTTGTATCTATTTAAAGTATATGTGTTTAAAAAAAACATAGTAATACGATTTGTGATATGTTCCTAAAATTTATTAAACAAATACTTTATTCCCTATTTGTAAAAAGCATTAACTTTGTGGCTCGCCATAATTTACAATAAAAAACACATAAATTTGTTGTAGACCACTTTTATTTTATTAAATAAAAGTGGTCTACAACAAATTTATGTGTTTTTTATTGTAATTTATTCCCTTTCTAAACCACCATAACTAGCGCGAGAGGTGAGGCTTATAACTGTAACTGTATAGTAAATATATCTTACTAAGCCTCTTTAATATTTTTTCATTTATGAGCAAAAAAGTCATAATATGTTGGTTTCCTAATATTTAATTAATAATTCTTTAATTTATATGATATATTACGAATACATTCCACAGAAAATCTATTAAATTGTATGAAAAAAGCAAATTAGTATATCCTGGGCCGCTAAAGGTGGCGGTTTAACATGTTGCCGTCGAATGTCAGAAGCTGGCACATCATCAATGAAAGGTATTTTGTATTGATAATTTGACATTGACAAGTCATGCAAATAGGCCCTGAAATTATTGCATTTTAATTCTGCTGTAGTTTCAATATATAAAAATTTCATATTACTCTCAATGGTTGAAATAATACACGGAAAAAAAAAATATTTTTCCAATTGCAACGAATTCGAGCACGTACAGTGTACAAATACAATCCAATCACCGTCTCCCAAAATCCCCCGTGTAATTAGAAATAAGGTTGAGCTACTTCTAAGAATTTGAAATTGATGGATTACTTTTGCTCAACGGTAAGAAAATTTATTTATGTATTTTTACAAAATATACCCATTGATATTTCTTAATTCTTCATTCCATAATTTCGCTATATCCAACAATACGCAAAAAATATTCAGGGGCGGTCTGTTAAACTATTAAAAAAATTATCACCAGTAAAAATATGCGTCTTGAATTATCATCGCGATTGTGTGCCAAAATGTACGAGATTGAGCAAAATAATGCACTCGATTTCGTACCGCCATATCTCCTGAATTATAGGTACATTATTATTATTATTTAATTTAATATAATAAATATAAAATATTTAATAGTACATGTATATCTTAATAGGTAATTTCAAAAAAGTATTAATTTATTTAACAAAAAGTGCCCAACTGAATAGAGAAAGATTTGTCGTGTTTGAGTTAGAGAGCACCGCCATCTTGCGACAGTTTAAAAATTATTAGAAAATAAAAGTATATAAAGAATGTAATATAGATAATGTTTGTGTTATGTGAATGATGTATGTAGCAGATGAAAGAGGAGGACCGAAAGTTTCGAATCCCACCGCTTGATCGCTCATAGTTGCGCGAACGACCGCTAAGTGCTCGCGCGGTCAAGCGGCCTTTTCGCGTCAGTTGCGAGTAAAATGGTACAATGCAGCATAAGGTTTTCTGAAAAAACTTGAAATTGAACTGCCAACTAAAAAGAGCATTTTTTTATTGTTGCTATCTACCGATTTAAGCAAACAGAATGTCTCTGTAGAGGGAAAAGCTCGGGCCGACCGCGTGTATCAGACGAGAACGTGGGAAATTAAGTTCATCATTTTGAATAACGCTAGGCACTAAACTAACTAATCAGTACCCCGTTTAACTGAAAGGGAAGGCAGAGAGGATAGACCTTCTAACAGCTCTGTTTTGGCACACACTCCTTGCTTCATTCGCATTCACGTATCGTCTCATACATACTCTTGTGTTATTCAGACTCGACATGACCCGACTATGACTAACGTGAAGACAAATTTAACTGTATTGCAAAAAATCATCTTATAAAAAGAGTTTTTTTAAATATTATTGATTGGGTACTTTTAAATACGTTATAAAGTACCATGAGCCTTAATCTTAAATATTGAGTTTTGCATTAACGGTCAGCACCCAAAAATACACTATTTTCAGGTTCACTAGCTCAAGAAATACTACAATTTTTTTTACTATAAATTTTAAACACTTAATTAGGAAAATGTTTAAGGTTTAAAAACACAATAATCCTCAAATTGTAATTTATTAAAGTCTTTATGACATACGCAGTGTAATTTTAGGTAAAATGGTAGAAATTGCTAACACTGGTTATCTAACTGCATATATTTTCAGATATTTATATATTTCATTGAATTTAAGTAGACAGTTTTAGGATTTTTGTCTTTTATAAAGCTTATACGTATTCATAACTGCCCGTATAGAATTTACAGTTAAACCTGTGATGGTATTGCTTGATTTGGTAACCCGCAAAGTGATGTTATGGATTTTATTCTTTCTATTAACTTATTTTCAAAATGTCTCGCGCTAACAAGAAATCTCAATTTTTGTAGTACCGAGATAAGAATCACAGTAGGGGTAGGGTTAAGAGTAGGGGTAGGGGTAGGTGTAGAAGAAGGGGTAGGGGTAGGGGGTAGGGGGGGGGGGGTAGGGGTAGGGGTGGGGTGAGGGGGTGGAGGTGGGGGTAGAGGAGGGGTAGGGGTGGGGTAGGGGTAGGGAGTGGGTGTGGGGGATGGCGATAGGGTGGGATTGGGGTGGAGGTAAGGGTGCAGGTGTGGGTAGGGGTGGGGGCTGGGGGTGGTGGGAGTAGGGGTGGGGGTAGAGGTGGGGGTGGGGGTGGGGGTAGGGATAGGTAGGGGTAGGGGTGGGGTAAGAGTAAAGTGGGGTAGTGGTAGGGGTAGGGGTAGGGGTAGGGGTAGGGGTAGGGGTAGGGGTAGGAGTAGGGGTAGGGGTAGGGGTAGGAGTAGAATTTTCTCTCCTAATATTAATTTTTTAAAAAATTACTAACTCACACTCTTCGCTTCATATACATTTTAAAACACATTTCTACGTATTCACAACCAAATGCAAGCCTTCAATAGGCAAAAGCTAGTTTTTATGTAATTCTTGACATAGTTTTGTGTTGTGTACTTGTATGATATGTCGCCATGTAGCATGATAAACCAAGTTGAAAAGTTGCATTCAGTCGAGCCGAGATTGTGTATCCCTTCGTGTGCGCATGACATACGTCGTCACGCATAGGTGCCACCATCGCAGCAGGCTACATGTACGTCATGCATAGGTGCCACCATCGCAGCAGGCTACATGTACGTCATGCATAGGTGCCACCATCGCAGCAGGCTACATGTACGTCATGCATAGGTGCCACCATCGCAGCAGGCTACATGTACGTCATGCATAGGTGCCACCATCGCAGCAGGCTACATGTACGTCATGCATAGGTGCCACCATCGCAGAAGGCTACATGTAGGCTACATGTACGGGAATGCAAATACCGGAGTACATTTTGGATGAAGAAAATTCATTTTAGATTTTCTAAGAAGCTTACTCGGGACGTGACAAAATAAAGTTTCAAAGCGAAGAGAGTCGTTGATATGATTTTTCATAATTCAATTTTCCAATTTTTATTTTAACAAATGGAAATATTTCTGAATATATTTTTTTCGTCTTAAGATAAGCAATAAATATAGAAGATTCACATGGGGCCACTTTTCGATGACTCATTGATGATTTCTTTGTTGTTTAAGAGTTTATTTTATTTTATTTTTTATATGAATACAGCACAAGAGTCTCAATTGCTCCCAACTGTCAGAAGCCAGTGGGTCTAAGACATCCCCTATTGGGGTATGTTGTGAACCTGAAGGGTATGTGGATGAGCAATTGATGGGGAAGAGGATTGGGGGAGAAGATTGTGATGGAGGACTTAGCTTAGGGATTGAACTCACGACTCCTGGGTGGGAATCCAGACGCGATGTCAACTCAGCCACTGACTGGTCTAAACAATTTCAAAACCGCTTCACTTCAGAGGAACGAAGATTTGTAGAATACGGCCAAAAGGCTCATGAAGATAAAGGGTCGATTCAAAATCCTCCCTAAAGCACCTAGTCTTGCCACAATAACACAAGATGAAGAGAATTGGGCATTATTTTCCAAAGGTGTTGTACTAAACGGGTTTAATCTGCCCGGGGCAATGGAGGCAAACCTTGTGGGGGAGTTAAGGTCTTATTTTGAGAGCCTTGATTCTACCCTACACCAGGGGTGTCAAATGTATTTGAGACTAAAAAGTTTTATTTTTGTTTTTGGTGTACGGAGCAAGATGTCGCATTCAAAATATGTTTCCCCTTCGATCCCGTTTAGAATGAGTTTAGTCCACAGAGCAAATAATACGTAGTGATGTCCTAACATGCAAGAAGAATCCACTAAAATGAGGGGGGCGAGGGACTAGCAGACATTTAAGTAAAGGGCTCGTTTGCTTACAAAAACCG
>JAHDVE020007869.1:0-26480 GCA_022606495.2 Halesus radiatus | reverse complement strand
AAAAACATTTAAAATACAAAACAAAATCGAAAAATATTTTTTTTTTCATACTAATCCAAAAATAGAATGCTCACATGACGTCAGATGTTCCCAATGCAATGGTACCAACATAATACGGTATTTTGATGAGCTGATTTTTTTATTCACTTTTAAATAACGATTTATGAATCCTACGTATAATTATATATAATGAAAGTTATATATTCAGAATCGGCGTTTGCTGATCTATATGAAAGTGTATTTTGAAAGTCGTTATATTTTTCACATTATTCTACAAAACGTTACATGTTATATTAGCGCCCTTGACGTGATTTTTCACAAAAACAGCGCTATACAAATCATCCTATTATCATTATTAATTAAAACTCTAAATGTGAACAAATAAAAGTTCACTGCTTCGAGTTGTTCTGTATATTTAATGAGAACAGGTTCGTTTTGAGTTATCTCCAAACTCCTCAATTTTACCGAATTTCATTACAATGTGGGACTCGCATCAACATTGAAGATTATGTTTGTATTCCGACAAGCTGAGGAATATGATGTGCCGACCCAGCCACACAAATAACTCCACTTATGATGATTACATTTTGGGAAAAACCTATTTTAGAAATGATGAATGGATAAATATACTAACGTGTATTTATTGTAAATTACAATCTCAAACAATTGCAATATTTTTAAATGCCACTTTTAACAATCAAAACCGAGCTAATGCCATTTTTTTTCAAGAATTGCTTAATTTTGAAAAAATATATATTTATCATCAAATTTATAAAATTACCAGCTGATGTGTACCCGGTCTTGCTCGGGATTATAATATTTTTTGGAATAAATTCATAAAGTTTTAAATTCTTGCTTGTTACTTGGATGCCATAATTGATTTGACAGCGAAAGTGATGCCATGTGACGTCTATTACCATCTCTAAACAAAGAAAAATTAATTTTAATTTATTTTTCATTCCAAACAATTATTTTTTTCAAATTATATCTAAATAATAAAGTTCGTAAATAGGTTCCCACGTGTGTTTTCCATTTTGAAAATATTCTACCCAAACACACCGTATTTTTTTAAGTAGGTTATCTGTGGCTAACCAGGGTGGTATATCTATGAGCTAAACTCAATACGACATGGTGAATTCAATGTTTTTCATACTAATTTTAAAACGTAATAGCAAAGTTTTACATATTGGATTTCATTCAAACTACTCTTACTCTAATTATCGAGAAAATCGAGGACAGACAGACAGACAACAATCATTTATACATATATTTTAACCGGCCCCCGAACATGTAAAGTGCCTTCATAGAATGGGTGGTTTTTATGATTATTTAAAAAAAAAACCTACTCTTGAAAATTTTCTTCGAAGAACTCGAAACTGACCTATCGACGTGTACTATAAACTCAATGAACAAAATGTTTTTCGGACTAGTCATGAGTGATTTTTTTTCTTGTTTCGTATAATTTTCTGTTGTGTTTTTTTTTCTTTAAATACTATTATAAATTTAACTTTATTTATTTTATACCATATCTTATCATGATATCTGTGGACATCTTCGATTACCACCTGAATAAGAGCTCCATTTTTTTCTAATACTTGCCACGAGCAATTTTTTTGTTTCATATAATTTGATTATGAAAATTCATTTATTTTTATTTTTAATTTCTCCACAATGGAGTGCTGATACCAACTCTGATGTATGGCAGTGAGGCATTGAACTGGCACAGGAAGGATGAAAGTAGACTGAATGCTGTAGAAATGAGATCTCTGAGACGAATGTGTGGTAAAACCATGTATGATCGTGTGAAAAATGTTGAGATTCGTAAAGAATGCAAGGCTGATGTGAGCGTAGTGAGCAAGATTAAGAAAGGGGACGCTTAGATGGTTTGGGCATGTAGAGCGAATGAATGAAGAAAGGAGTGTAAGGAGAATATATGACGTGAATGCGAATGGAAGAAGAAGCCGGGGACGTCCAAGGAAGACGTGGCACGATTAAGTGAATCAAATACTTGAGTCGGGCCATGTCAGAAGTCGGAATAACAGAAGAGAATGTATGAGACGTTGTATGAAAGTGAATGAAGCAAGAAGTGTATGCCAAGATCGAGTTGTCTGGCGGTCCGTCCTCTCTGCCTACACCTTCGGGGAAACGGCGTGATGGTTAGTTAGTTTAATTTCTTGTCTTATTAGAGGTAAAGTCACGAAGAGGAAATCCTTAAATGGTTTCTTTTTGGTATGTATACCTACCTACATGTAAAAAACGATATAATGTAAAATGTCGATTTCTCGAAAATTAATAATGAATAATAATGAAAATAATATTCTCCGTAAACTTGACAACGTAAAACAAAGTTAGACAAAATAATTTTATAATTTCTTCAAAAATCGGTATTCATTTTGTGGCGCCGTTATTAATTTTTTTTTTCATAATAAGCAAACACTTTGTGGATTGACATGATGAATTAAAATAAATACACTTTGTATGAATCCACTTTTATTTTCTATATATGTCAACTAGTTTCTGAAGCTGAATCTTCATCAGGATTGAAAAGTATACTAATTAGTATTCAGCAGAATCGAAACTAGTTAAATATATACTATATGTGCTCGATATTATCATTATTATTTAGTTATTATTACCTACTTATTACTATTTACTTATAATTTTTTATTTTACCTTCATATTTTTATTTACATACTACTATTTGCATATTTTTATTTACATATTACTATTTAATTACTATTACTATTACTATTTACCTATTTTTACTTTTATTTACATATTATGATTAACCTATTTTTATTTTTATAATTATCTACTTATTACTATTTATATAATTTTATTCACATAATTTTATTTACTTATTAGTATTTACCTATTTTTATTATTGTGTACTTATTAGTATTTACTTATCAATATTTACTCAATATTTACTCAATATTTAATGTCTATTATTACATGCTTATTACTATTTACTGACTTTACATTATTTACTTACTATTATTATTATTTGATCTTTATTATTTATTTACTATTATCTACTTATTAATATTTACTTTTTTTTCATGTATTATTGTTTGCTTATTGAAATTTACTGATTATTATTAAATTGTGTTGCCGCTCATCTCAACACAGGATTGTCCTAGTGAGATGGGTGGCTAATGTTTTTGTTTTCATAATTAAATTTAAGAATAAATATATACAAAATAAAAGTGGATTCATACAAAGTGTATGAATCCACTTTTAATGAATTAAAAATTACTTTGAAATCGTCACTTTATTGATATATACATATCAACATGTTTCGAAAGCGATGCTTTCCTCATTAGTATTATGTATATACCTGGTGATTTTTAATCTTAAGCAATGTTTAATTCATTTATAAATAATTTTAATACACCTTTTTTATATTATACAGATATTCGAACGTTGTTATAACGATAGCATGAATGTAATTTAAGTAAAATAGCCACAATCGTGTAACTTACGCGTACTTCAATATAACATAACCTCATTTAATCGATACAATTTTTACAAGACTCGCTACCGCTCGGGGCCAACGTAACTATGGCATCCCTAAGTTGGGGAAAGTTGTGAGACCGAGATAAATTTAAGAAGGGAGGGATATAAGAAAGGGGAAGGTTGGAAAAATACTTTTTTTCAGTGCCCTCCAGCGTGAGCAAAAATCTCTTTTCATCACTTCAGACGTTTGTTTTCAACATTTTCTTCGTGTGTGTACAATCTCCTTAAAGGTACGTTATTCTGTGAGAAGAGTACCTATCTACACCTTGCGGGCTTTACGATCTCAGTTTTAAGGCTGTTTATTGATATAGCTCCTTCTAGAACAAGCGAAGGGGCCCCTTATTCCTAGTTAGCGTAGCCACGGGCATCTTCGGGACTTAGGACTTAGCTGTTCGCCAAACCACGTAAAACTGTCACCTTAACAAACATCCATTCTCGTCCTAAAGTTTGCAGCTAACAGAAACTTTATGGCTGGAGAGGAGGAATTTCTAAACAATATAAAAGTCTTTAGTTTATGTTCGGCTAGGCGAAAAAAATAGGAAAAAACGATAAACCAACAGAAAATATGTTCATTGTCTCTTCTGTGGGGCAGGTCTTAAAAATATATACGAGAGACAGCTACATACGAGTAGACACAAGATGTTTATGGGTTGGTTTTTTATGGTACTGTGCCGTGGTGCATTTCGCTCTCCTTCTAGAGCAGTACTTTCCAAGAGAAGAAAATTTGTTTTTTTTTTGTTTTCTAAGCGTTCACGGGTTGCAAAGGATCAAAATTTAGGGGGAAATGATATAGTACATCATATTCGTAAAAAAAATTCTTCAAATTTTTAATAAAGATACAGGAGTTCAAATTCTTCGCCATAATAATAAAGACAAAAAATTATATAATTCTAAAGCACTGGAAATTCGACAATCCCTAAATAATAATTCGGTTATATTGAATAACCAAGTAAATTTATCGTTCCTGTTTTAGATATTTTTCCAGTGAATCGCTTTGTTCAAAAAAAAAATACCTTACTTACCCCTTCCTCTTTGTTCGACTCCCACTTCAACAACTAAATATTCATATATATCTATCATTATTTTATATCGTAGTTACGTGTATATTATGATATAATGTAGACCTTGCTTCCGGGAAGGACTAACAATAACACAGGTAATGTTGTAATAACGATCTAAAAATAGGCTGCACCTGTTCCAGAGCCATATACTCACATATAACCCGCCTTGAGTATACGATTCACTTGATCGTGCCGTGGAGGCCTGTTTTAATTTCACAAAAATCCTATCAAAAATATTAAAAACAATAGAATAAAGAAGAGTACAATAAATGTGACGTAGGCGTATTTCGTAATTAAATCATAAATAAAAAATCGTAAAAAAAATTATCAAATGTAGATTTGAGGAAGTTGTTGGTACGATTAATCATTATTGTTACGTAATCATGTTCGATCAATGCAAAATTCATTGATTTAATTATTATAATTTCTTCAAACGATCGGTATTCACTTTGTGGGGTTTTATTATTATTATTATTCATTATTATCATTCACATTATTATTTTTACTATTCATATATTAGTGATGTAGGAAGCATCGCTTCAGAAACACGTAGATATCTATGTATATTTATAAAGTGGTGAATACGAAGTGTATTTTTTTAATCATTATAAAAAATAATATTAACATAACCTAAATGAAACATGAAAACGGAAAAAAAACGACAGAAAATAAAAAGATTTCAGTCGCATCTGGGACTCGAACCCGGGACCTCTGCCTATCCGGGGCAACCGCTTAACCAATTTTGATAATGAGACCAGTTCAATTTATGTCATCTTCATCGATATCATATCTCAAATTCTAGATTTGGATATGATATTGATATAGGTTATCAATATTATAATACATAAGGTTATCATTATTATAATATATATAATTATAACCACTATAGGCAACTAACAGAAATAAAAATTGTACCGTAGTAAAACAAATTGAAGTGATGGGTGGACTTGTTTTTCTTTAACTAATTTATCAAACCTTGGCTCTGTGGTCGACACAAAGAGTATTAGGTCACCTTCCAATTCCAGTTTCTTCCTATATTTCGTTTATAACGGAACCGTGGAAGAATGGGTGATCTGTCGCAGATATGACGTAGCAAACGGAATTAATATTTTTAGGGAATCTGCTGTAATTTTCGGAAATTCGTTTTCCAGAATTGATCCAATCTGTGAGAACCAAATCCTATTTTTAACATCCGGTTTGCCAAAATTTCTTCGGTCGTAGTTGATTTTAATGCAGCATATTGAATTGCTTGGTCCGCAGAAGAGGATTTAAAACCCACATTTTCTTAATCTTCCGGAAAGAAATCAGTGTCGTGCAATTTATTTAAACCTTCAATCATCGGGACAATACAAGGCTCAAGTCGATACATTGGACTCTATTAATTTCATGTAATATATTTCCTTTTGCGGAATTTTTTTTTATATGAATTCCGCACAAGAGTCCCAAATGCTCCCAACCGTCTGGAGTCAGTGAGACTATGGCATTCCCAATTGGGGTATGTTGTGAGGTATTGGGGAGGAGAAGGAGAAGGGGAACAGAGGGAGGTGGGGAAATACCTGCCTATTCAGATCTGGTCACCAAACACGGCAAAAAGCCATTTCAAGCAACGTTTCAATTCTGAATGGTGGTCTTTCACCAGGGCGATACTGAGAGTATCTTCCACTCTGGAACGTCCGCAAATACACTATATATTATTTTTAAATTAATTAATTGTGAAACAACACAAATTAATTAAATAAAATTTACTTGCGCACGCCGGATTTGAACCCGCGACCTTCGGATTCGTATTCGAGAGCCTTACCCCTCGACCATGGAGGCCGTCTGTGTCAAAAATTGCGTCAAAAATTTTCTCCCCCATCCTACCTCCAAATCAAAAGTTTACCTTTTATATGAATGAGCATATTTTGGAATAATGGAACATTTTCATTTCGTCCTTGTGAGCTCTTATTCAAATTATTGAGATGATCAAACATCAGACAGGATCACAAAATGCATCATCGAAACCGATGGCCTCGACAATTTGTTCGAATTTATCACTTTTATAATAGTTTTCAGTATTTCGTTGGGATGCAGGAAACAGTTTAACCTAGTAGCATTTGGTATTATTATCTTCAATCTTGCAACAAATCCGCTATTTGATTCCTTAGCACCATCGCTGCATACACCAATGCATTTTCTCCAATTAAAGTTAATTAATATCTCTTCTACCTTCCATAAACATTTTTAGACATTCTGCAGTTGTATTGGTGGGAAGTGATTTACAAAATAATATTTCTTCTTTAATGCAACTTGTCCGTAGTGTACTTTCTAAACGCCACAAATTGTGCAGAGCTCGAAATATCTGTAGATTAGTCAAATTACAAAGCCAAGTCGTCACTTTGGTTGGATAGGGTTCTAACTGGCATATTTAGCAAAAATGACTTTTGAACGCAAAACCATTTCTTTTGCTCATTTCTATAATCTAAATAATTTTCAAAACCATCAGTGCAGTATTTTCGGAGATACTTGTTTGACGAAGTTCTAAAATCAACCACTTTAAATATCCATTAATTTTACATGGTTCTAACATCACTTAGAACCCTGTGTAATCTTCGTGTTAAGGTATGTTCTAAAACGGTAATTATACGTTCTATTTCATTTTTAACACACAAAATTGAATCTCAAAATTTAACAATGTTAAATAGATTATGAGAAATCGTCTTTGCAAACATTGACACCCCATATCTCAGAACTAGGTGATGTGAAGTTAGAACCCTGTCCAACCAAAGTGACGAAGTATTGACTGTTGCCCCGCACAGCATAGTGCGCATAGGAAGGAAGGGATGAAAAAGTAAAAATGTTATATTTATCTCAATCTTTAGCCGCATTACGCGAATTTAAGTGCGCTTGAACAAAGTCCGGTATTTATAATAAGTGCACACCATTAACACATAAAAATACTGGGGGGTCACGAAGAAAAGATATTGTTTTGTTTTTACTAAAAGGGGATCGCCCTTTTAAAAAGTTTTAAAATCGCTGGACATACAATAATATTATACAAATAGACTAGAGTACACTTACAATACTCGCCTCAATTTGAATGAAGGATTAATGGTTCCTAAGCATACAAACAAATATAGACAAAGAAGGTTATATTATATGATCCCTAGCTGTTTAAATATGTTACCTGCTGAAATTAAAAATTATATCAAAATAAAACTGTTAATAAATATATTTGAAAAATAAGGAAATATGATTTAATAATATGTAAGATTTATTGGCACCTCGTAATTTAAATTTTATTTATGTTTTATGGGTCAAGTATCATTCAAGTGAATGTACGAGTAGGTACTATTTTTTTTTTATAAACCTATGTATGTAAACTTTATGATGAGTGAACTGTGTGGGACTGCACTAACCTCCCCACATACCGGAATAAACACTTATTATTATTATTGTTGTTATTTTTATTTTTTTATGGGTGAGTTAGTACTGCTATTGATAATTATTGATCAAAGAATAATTCTCTGAGATACCGTTTTCGTGATAGATCCTATAATTCCCGTGTCCTTATGTTTTAAGCACTGCGCAATACACTTCCAAATACATTATCAATTCCCATTTAGGACGGATTATTTGTAACACGACTAGTCATAGGATAAAAAATTATCTAATGGTTGAATTCAGTAAACAAAAAATCAAAATGCCGTGCGAACTAGCATTATTTGTTTCTTGGTCATAATCCACTATTCGTATGTATTATTATAACATATGTTATTACAACAGAAAGCAACAAAACGTTTATCAATAAAAACACTTCACAATAAACCCAAAAAAAACTAATTTGTGATACACGCGACCACAGACAACAATTTTCACGTTTGCCGCCAGAATGAAGACGGCGCATGCTGGCATTCTACAGAAAATAGTTTTTCTTACAGATAGTTCTTACTTTCAAGACAATATTTTTCCAATTTTTTTTTAACACTTAATTTATGCAATTATGCTTTAAAAATATGTTTTATTTTGTTCATGTGAACGACAAATATTATTTATATTTTTTTAATTAATAAAGAAAATTGAATAGGGTATTTTCACTAGTTTTTTGTTATCGAAAATAATTACGGTAACGATGACATTTTTTTTTGTTGGCGAATAAATTTTCTAGAATGATTTTAAATGAGCCATTTTCAATTTGCGGCCAAAACGACATATTTGTTTTTGTTCGTGAATATGGCGTTGGTAACGTCACGCCGACCAACATCGGTGACATCTTGTGCCGTCTTGTGCCGCATCCAGACGCGTGTAATGCAACATGTAATGCAAAGAACGAATTGTTTGAAGGATACACGAATCTCACGCGAATCCTGTTCTTCGAGTTGCATATTTAGTTATTTAATTTACGAAATTGCGATTGCAGGTGCAACTTAAATTTAGTGAATAACTTTTATATATTTTCTTTTTATTTAGTAACTGAACGGCAAAGACTGTTGTGCGTCGATAGTGGAGAACTGAATTGTATAAAAAAGGATCTTCATTACTTTTGTAATTAAAATGTCACCAAATATGTGGCCAATACAAAAACTTTACGCGAATGTCACCTACTAATTAAAATTACCTTTTCGGGTACCTTGATTTACTTTTGCCTCCGATATGAAGAAAGTTAACTTGTCTATTTATTTTATTTCTACACTTCTCCCCAGGAAAAGAGCAATATCGCCCCGAGCATTGGTTTTCGGTGTTATTTTTAAGTATTCACGGTCTTTGGGATCCCTAAACACTTGAATTTTCTTGATATGAACTGATTAGTTCCGAGTGATTGCTCTTTGCTCCACTTGATGAACGTACACACGACACAACTGTCGCGAATGCCATCCAAACCAAACGGACACTGCGAACAGCGCGAACGCCATGCGAATCCTTTTGTGTTCGCGTCAAAAACCGACAGACGATTGATCAGCGCGAACTATCAAGAGCAAAAAGCTATCATAATGGAGATCAGGGAAAACGAAAAGATTGTGTCGGGGTATAGTGGACCACGAAAATGAAAGTTATTATCTCTCGGTCACAGTGTATATATTTAGATTTCATCACATCGCATTAGAAATGGGGGTGGAGGCGCTGATGAAAAATATAGTTCAAAAGTGGGCGGTGATTCTAATAAGGTTAGGAACCTTGCACTGCATAATTCAATCTGTAATTGGATTTTAATTCTATCTAAGCTGAAACCGGTCCGCAAAATATTTTCGCCGGTGTAATAGGACTGAAGAATGCTGCTATAGAGTATGTTGAAGACACCATTTACACCAGTCATATTATTGCTGCATCTCAGGAATCTTCTTATATATGAGATACATGTTCCCTTTCATAGTTCTTGGTATTCTTATAGTAACGTAAGTGGTTCGCTACGTTTAGTGACTTAGCAGGGGTGCCCGGATTCATGGGGTGAGGTTTGCCCAGGTCTTGGAGACGGATGCATTGGATTGAGAGAGGATAGAACAACAATTTCTCTAAGGGCCTATGTTATCTTTGGGGATGCTGTGTGGACTGTCTTTTTAAGTAAAGGAAAAATAAATTTTTGGAAAGAAAAAGGGTATGCTGGGTGGTAGGTATCTAGGGGTCAGTATACCCAGGAATGACGTAGGTATTAATCCATCCCTCCCACTGCGTTTCAAGACAACGAGTCGAGAAAGTCCAGTCGGAGAGGTCAAAAAGTCTCCCTCACCTGCCTCTCCTGATCCAGCCCACCACGCAGACAAATCGGCCTTCAAATCCTGGACAAACCTCGCCCCATGAATCTGGGTACCTCTGCTAAGTCACTTGCTGTAGTGAACCACTTTGGGTGACCTATAGCAGAGGTGTTGATTATCCAATGAATAGTTCCTGGGGTGGTGGTACCCATACCCGCCTCCCAAATGGCAATTAATATAATTAGATGACATTCTTACTTACGAAAGAGAATAAGATGATCTGATGGCCTAAAAACTACGAGCTTCGGATAGGCAAGAACCCTTTGTAAAACCTTTGGGAAAGGCCTATTATGTTCTAAGCTGACCGCCACAAGACTTATGAAGAATAAAACGTTATGTTATAATGAGTAGTTCCCTTCTTGACCGACAGAGACGAGAGCAAGGCCCATTTTTAAAAAAATTTATGTGAATACCACACACGAGTCCTAACTGCTCTCAACGTCCTGGAATCATTAAGTCTATGGCATCCCCAATTGGGGTATGTTGTGAGACTGAATGTATTGGGCTGGGAAAGGGCATGAGGAAGAGAAAGGTGGGGAAGTACCTGAATATTCAGATCTGGTCACCGAACATGGGTAAAGCCATTTCAAGCAACGTTTCGATTCTGAGTGGTGGTCTTTCACCAGGGTGATACTGAGAAAGTATCTGCCACTCTGAAACGTGCCGCAAATAAACTACATATTATTTTAAATGATTTGAACCCGCGACCTCCGAATTCATAGCCGAGGATCGTAACCGCGGAGGCCGCCTCTTACAGCAGATAGCGAACCACGGAAGATGGGGAGTTCCCTTTTTGACCAACAGAGATGAGAACAGCACCTCTAGTGGCAGATTAGCGAACCAAACATCTGTAGTGCCAATATTTTAATATAGCACTGACGATACATGACCCCCTTTGAGTGTAAGTAAATTTCATAATAAATAATACTTATAGTCAGGTGGTAATTTCTTCAACCAACCCTCACATATGAGTTTTTATGAGTACACAACTTTTTTTGTTGCCTGCTATGTACGAGGTGTGTTCAAAAGAAAAGGTGATATTTGAATTTTCGCAGGCAATGTAAATTCGATTATCGATTTTTTTTTGTCATGGTGGTACACATATGTTTATCATATGTTAACATTATCAGCCATTTTGGATTAGTGGTTTGTTTTTGACAACTGGAAAGGTTAGTCACGTTTTTGTGTGTTCTTCGATTTTTTACTTTAGGTTCGTTTTCTGAGACATCATCAGTCCGATTGAAGTGAAATTTTAGATTTGTTTATTTTCTATGTCCTCCATAAGCTTTTCTTCAAAAAATCCAAAAAATTGATTCTTTTTAGAAAAAAATTATTAATAATTGTTAATCCTATGGTGGAATTTCCTAGTTTTGGTCGGAACTTGATACCCGTTTTCTGGGGCATCATCAGTCCGATTGAAGTGAAATTTTAGATTTGCTTTGTTTTCTATGTCCTTATCAGCATTTCTTCAACAAATCCAAAAAATCGATTTTTTCGATTTTTTACAAATTTTTTTTTTAGTAAAAAATCGAAGAATAAACAAAACATGACTAACCTTTCCAGTTGTCAAAAACAAACCACTGATCCAAAATGGTTGATAATACTAACATATGATAAACATATGTGTACCAACATAATTTTGCCTGCTATGTACGAGTATATGTATAGCAGGCAAAAAAAAAGTTGTGTACTCCACATTATGTTAATGTTATGAATGCAAATAAAAACAGTAACCTGTAAGGAAAAAAAATTTCAATGGACGCAAAAAACATGCTTTAAAAAAAAGGTTGTTAATTCGTTAGTTTCTCTTTTGACAAACTGCACAAATTAGTATCTAAAATCAACATGTTGTACCCATAGATAATAAAGAAGATGGGCCATGAACCATTATTAGCATGATACCACGTGACGCCAACATCGTTCACCCATAATACTGCCAATCGCATGTACGCACAGCGGGCGCCCCAACTTTATTTCTATCTACACACCAAGCTTAACTTTCAATGACTCTGCCGCTTTGATAACATGCAATTTGGTCGTAACTCGGCAACAGTCTGCACGCTTCCACGCCGCTCCCTTTGTTTCTATTATCTATGGTTATACACTCAGATCATATAATATAGAGAGATATGCTGTTATTCATTTTTACTATGGAATTCAGAAAATTCTTATATCGCCTGTTCTATAACCAATACTACTAGACGCTCACGCTTACACGAAAGTAACCGCCCCTATCCACACCTACACACCAAGCATGTCAATTTCATTGGCACAAATACCGAAACAAACCTCTGTACATACACATTCCTATCATGTTCGCTAACAGCCATACATTTGCGATAGAGCTGACGGGAAACAGGAATCGGCATTTATAAATAACAATCTATTTTTTTATGAAATTATTCATGATTAACTTTCATTTCATAAAACTTATTTTCTCAGAACAGAAAAAAACAGAATAAGTGTGAGATGGACTCGGGACGTGTTTAGGCTGTCCTGATTCGTAACAACCCATATCGATTGTTTCATAACTATAATAATATAATATATATAACATAAAATTCGAATTTGTGGCACGATTCGAAAAAATAGATGTTCATCTCTTTATATTTTACAAAACATGTGTTATGTTGAATGTGAAAAAAATACTAATTATTACACAATACCTGAAAAGTGCAATTTTTTTTCAAAATTTTAAAATTTAACCTTGAATATCATAATTTTGTATCAAAAATTTGTAACAAGAATAAAGGATTTCATTTAACGTAAGACACTGAAAATTTTATTTAAATATGATCCATACTTCAGAAGTTATAGCTATTTTACTTAAAATGTAATTTCACGTGCAAATCTGTAAAAATCGCCCGCTTTGCAGAGGGGATTGATAAAAAAAACCAGCCGCATACATTGTGTTAAGATTAAACTGATTGAAAATGGCTTGAAAATGAAAAGTTCCAACCGTCCGGAACCAGTGAGACTATGGCATCCCGAATTGGGGTATTTTGTGAGGCTGGAGGTAGTTAGAAGAAGTAGATGAGAGGAGGAAGGTGGGGAAGTAGACTATTCAGATCTGATCACCAAAACGGCCAAAGCTTGCTAAATTATTACCAATTTCTACTCTTAATAATTAATTATTTATTTCTGATTATTATACAAATGTTATTGAACAAGTTAATGATAAAATAAAAATATTTTAAATACACCTTTTCACTGCTACATGCGTATGCATGGGTATAGGGGTATTAGTTGAAGTTTGCCGGTTTTACTCATAGATGTCGCTAGAGATATGTATACATTTCTATGATTTGGCATCTATGACATATTTTTCTATGGACATTAACCTTCAAAAATACACAAGTTACATTCTGCCAAAATAATAGTGTCATAGTTGGTTACCTCAGTGAATATGTCGAGTTTCGTTCCAAGTAAATCGCATTTGCGGCATTCGTTGCTTTTCTTATTTCATCAAAAGAAAAAAGCAGTTGAAGCTCATTGGTTGCTGGTAGAAACTTATGGTGAACATGCTCCAGTGATTAGAACATGTGAGACATGGTTTCGTCAATTTAAAAGTGGAGATTTCGATTTAACAGACAATGAACATCCTGGTGCAACGAAAAAGTTCGAAGACGAGGAATTGCAGGCGTTATTGGATGAAGACCCAACCCAATCGCAACAACAATTGGCCCAAACACTTAATGTGACCCGAGGAGCAATTTGCCAACGTTTAAAAGCCATGGGAAAGATCCAAAAGTATGGAAAATGGTACCACACCAAATGAACGAGAGACAAATCGAAAAAACCGCCAAACCGCCTCATACAGCTAAAGTAGTGAAGAACACTCTCAAAGCATTGAATTGGGAAATATTATCGCACCCGCCGTACTCTCCAGACCTTGCCCCGTCCGACTATCACCTTTTCGCATCGATGGGACACTCACTCCCAGAGCAGCGCTTCGCCAATTTTGAAAAAGTCGAAAAATGGCTCATCGCATGGTTTGCCTCGAAAGAGAAATTTTTTTTTTGGAATGGTATCCATGATTTGCCTCAAAGATGGGCAAAATGTATAGAATCCGATGGTCAATACTTTGAATAAAACATTTTTGAGATTCCCTTGAGAATTAAGCGTTTTCTTTATTGAAAAAACCGGCAAACTTCAACTAACACCCCTGGTACATGTCCGCGTAAATAAACTGTGCCCCGGCGCTAAGCACATATATATGTTTTCATAGAAAATGTATGAATGTCACAAAAAGTACCACGCACATCCGTAATTCTATATACATTTGGATAGCGGGGGAAAGGTTTTTTTAACATTTTTTTATTACAGAATATCAATAGAGGCACAGTAAACAATTTTTGTATAGAAGATGTAGGTTCTAATAAATAAAATTAAAAAAATAAAACCATTTCAAGTAACTTTTCAATTCTGAATGGTGGTCTTTCACCAGGGTGATACTGACAGTTTCTTCCACTGTGGAACGTGTGGCAAATTGAAACAATATCGATGAAATAAATATAATTTTTTGCGCTCACCAGGATTTAAACTCATACTTTTTTTAAGTAACAACAGTAATAAAAGATTTAATAAAATATAGTTGAACGCAAAAACGCAAAAATAATAAATACATAATATGAATAAATAAACTTCGCATTTTTTCTACCACCGTCAGTAAATATATAAAACTAAAACTTATCAATAAAATATAAAAGGTTTACAGTAAATAATTACAAAAAGTCAATAGTCTGTATTTAAATGTGTTACCGCCACATCAATTTCTTTGACCGCTTAAGATGATCTGTCTATAGAAATCTATTATGCGAGTTTACATCAATAAGAACTTTGAAAATCGTTAAAAATAGATTTCATATTCTCATTTTGTACTTACTGGTGAAATGATATTCCATTTGTTTTGATATTCACTCGGTCAATCTTATTTTTACAAAGTTGCACTGAACAAGACGACATTTTGAATATAACCAGGACCAACATCACGCTTTGACAATGCGGGTTTTTTGCAAATTAAGAATGACGCCTGATAAAGCGTCGTCGGCTATCAGTCGGACGCACCTTACAGCATATCTCTTTATATTCTACGATCTGAGGTTATACGTATGTAGAAAAGAAAAACAATCATTTTTTAAAAAAATTGATTCATAAAAATTAATTTTATTGGAATTGTAAAAATATATAACCATACAAATCAATTCGATAGAATAATCGTAATACATATTCACTACTAATTTACATAGGTCATACAACGGGTTCTTGGAGTGTGGCGGCCGCATCCAGTAGCTCCAACCCCTCAAGAATATAGATTAAATTATCCACCGATGCATCTTCATCTTCTCTGAACCAGTGACTAAGCATGGACTCCGCCCATTGCGGGTCTCCCTCTTTGGAAGACTCGTAGTAGAGTATCTCGTCGGGCCGGTAGCCGAGCTTGGCGGCCAGCCGGCGCCATTCGCCACCCAGACTGCGGCACAGGTCCGTCATCTGGCGTTCGCTCGGCATGTTCCGGGACGGGTTGGCGGTAACGACGCCCTCGCCGACCTCTGCGGAGACTGGCTCCATAGCCTGCAAAAACAACAATGGCTAGATTTAAGACTTAAATCACGGAATAAAGACGGTTATTTAATACTTTCAATAAAATCACGGGAACTAGTCTTTTGCATAAAAACGGTATAGGAATTAAATTAGACAACTTAGAAGCACTAGAAATTGAAAAAGATGTTAATCAAAGAATCCCATAGCATAACAATTATAATAAAGGGTCTAATTAAGAATTGATGTTAATAATTCACATTACTTGTAAGGTATTCCCCAAACAATATTTAAGTAAACTACAAACCAGAGGTAATAAGCTCACTGGGAATAACCAACATAATTAGAAAGTAGGCAGTCAAAGACGACTTAATGACAAATATAAAGAAAACCTATGTAATAGAATAAATCCCTTGCATTATCTCCCCACCCCTCCTCCCCCACATGTTGTGTATCCGTATTAAGGATCCGTGATGTCCCTGACGCTATTTTTGTTGCACATAAACAATCTCGTTGAATGCGCACCAATAAACTGTTACGCCGATGACAGCACCATTCATGATGGTTTTCTTTTTGAAAAGCCCCCTTCCGCTGTTGACGTCCGAACGCCTCGGGAAGCTTTGGGAATAAAATTTGACCACCACCTCGAGAAAGTTCGTGCCTGGGGTAGGGCCAACCTGGTCAGCTTCAACGTCTCAAAAACCCAAGCGTGTCTGATCTCAACAAAAAAGTTGGTCAATGACTGTGTGGTGCAATTCGATGGGAGTACCCTCCCCAATAAAGACTCCATTGAAATGCTTGGGGTATGTAATGACTGCCACAATAGATGTCTCATATAAATAAAAATCGGGTAGGTATATACGAGACTCTATTCCGATTGCAATAAGGATGTATTATCTCCCCACCCCTCCTCCCCCACATGTTGTGTATATAAACCGTAGTTTAAGATTAACTTTTACTAGTCTGAAGATGGCTTTAACAAGCTGAAACCGGTCACGGTGAAATAAAATAAAAGTGGAAATAAGTTTTATATGTGTGTTATTATATCATTATAATTGAATTCCACCATGTATTTTATCAGTTTCAAAAATAGAAATATTAAAAAGCTTAAGATTTTGTTATTCACGAGGTATGTGAGCAGCTTATTGTTAATCACCATTACCTTGGAGAATATTGAAGTGATAGCTATGGGGCGGTAATTGGAAGGATCGGAGCGTTCCCCCTTCTTAGGAATCGGATGAACAATAACCTTTTTCCAGAGATCTGGCCCCTTTCCACTAATAATTTTGAGAGGACTGGGGTTAATCTGCAGCACAAGTCTTAAGGACCAGGGCAGGTATTCTATCAGGTCTGCTGGCTTTGTCAACTTTCAACTCGCTCAAGACCTGGAGAACTTCCTTGTAATGGATTATAGGTTCCTTCATTTGGAACCCACAATGTGGAATGGAAGGGGGAGTTTCTACGTTATCTTGAAGAGTTGAGTTTTGTTGAGGGAGAGAGATGTCGTACAAACTTTCGCGGCGCTATGCGCACGAAAATGTGTGGATCGCTCTTCGAAATCCCAGTCAGAGCACTTGGGTTAGTACCTAACTGGGGGTATAAATAGGCCCCGAAAACGGCTATTTGTCAGTCAAACAGCAACCACCGATTTGACAACACCTCTGCCTCGACAGACCCACCTTGCTCTGATTTCTACCGACTTGCCTTCTTCTTCATTTTTGACCTTCCGCCTGCCCTGGACCTCCCCCAGACTACCACCATCCACTGGACCTACGACCCTCGTATTGTCACACGGACACGGCCCGCAGAGCATCCCCCAGAGTTTCAATTTGTGGAAAAAGATAAATTGAGAAATTTTACACAAAAGGTATACAACACCTCTGCCTCGACAGACCCACCTTGCTCTGATTTCTACCGACTTGCCTTCTTCTTCATTTTTGACCTTCCGCCTGCCCTGGACCTCCCCCAGACTACCACCATCCACTGGACCTACGACCCTCGTATTGTCACACGGACACGGCCCGCAGAGCATCCCCCAGAATTTCAATTTGTGGAAAAAGATAAATTGAGAAATTTTACACAAAAGGTATATTTATGCAAAATTCACAGAGTCGAAGTGTCTTTCACTCCTTTGCAAGGGGATCGACACAGGTTGTGCTTTCTCCCCTCCCAGCCCTCTCCGCAGATCGGGATCAACTTCCCCCTACAGTTAGTCTGTGTGCCATATGTCTGGTACACATGCCACTAACATTTACAATGATTAATCAGTTAGTTTTATTTGATAAAATACTACTAAAAAGGGCGCTGGGAACGGAAAGTAATGAAGCTTCAGAAGAGCAATAAAGGAGGATAAAACCGTATGCGTGGCATAAGTATATAGAGGGAATAAAGATTGAAAGCTTTCCCACTAGGAAAAACTGGTTTTGTGTATCTCATAATATAATTTGCTCACCTGCTCCATATCATCTTCTCGTTTCAACAAATTAGCTTCTATTTCCTCCTGTGATACATCTTCTTCGGGAGAATCCTAAGACACAAAAAAAAAAAACTATTGATTTAAATAAAAATATAAAAGTTATGAACTGTTAGAAATGTATTCAGCTAAAGCATCAGTTTATTTGCAATATCGTTGTAATTTATTGATACATTTTCACTTCATATCCTAAAGAAACAACCAATTGAACAAAAGGTATTATTAATGTTGTAGATGAAATTTTTTTACATTAATACAATTTTTTATATGAAGATTTTCAGGAATTTTCAGTTTGACGGTGCGCTCCACTGTTTGACAGTTTGTTGAAAGATCTTTTTACAAAAAACCAATTTTTTTGAAAAAAAAACCTTTTTTCCTATAATAACATCAATAATGTCGAATTTTTCAATCTTAGCACTCTGGCAGAATCAAATGTCACGAGCCGCCACTGAAAAGAACCTACAACAAATTATTGACCTAATAAATTTTGCACTAATTTAAATTGTATTTTAAAAAAAAAATCATCGGGAATAATAAACAATTTATAACTCAAATGTTTTTTTTCACCAACATTTTTTTTTTTTAATTAAAAAATGATATGCTATATTTTAGTAAGGTAATACTGTGATTTATCAAAAAATAAACAAATCAGTATATTTTACGAAGACTACAAAGTTTCACTGTCTCATCATTTACCTGGCTGGTGTCAACCTGGCACATGGACACTGCAAAACTGGCAAAAAAACTTAAAATATACAGGATGTCAGGGGGTAAACTGCAATAACTTCGGGAGGTAATTCTACATGATGGTAGAAGCAAAAAGATAAATAAATTTTTTCCAAATAACATTTTTTTTTTCACACACAAAAATATTTTTAAATAGAATTTTTTTTTCTCTACAAACAATTCAGCTTTTTACCTGAAAACTACTTTAAAATGTCGGAATTTCGAAAAAGTTGTTCACCGTTTTTACTTGTATTACATGCAGAATCACCCCCCGAAGTTGCTGTACTTTGCCCCGGTTATACATATAGTGAAATGTATTTACCTCTGATGTCTCGGAGATAATTGGGGACACAAGATTTGTAAGGGTAGTATTTATAATTATAGTACACAACACATTATAAATGGGATGGGGTACTGAAATATGTTGGGATGGGGTACTGAAATATATAAGATGTTGGGCCAGTTCAGATTTGAGGGTCCAACAAAGTAAAGATGCTGAAAAATTTGTAGATGATTCAAGGAAAATATAATGTATTACAAAGTGAAAGGTCTATCTATAGGTGCAACGAAAATATTGTGATTTACCTTATCTTGCGGCGTGTTCTGTGGCATGTCCTTGGCAACACGGCGCACCATCAACTCCAGGTAGTCGGGCAGGCGGTTGATGGGATTGTTACTGTGCGTGAAGAAATGCGGGGAGCGCCGGGCCAGCAGGCGCAGTGCGCGCCACCCCCAGCTGCCGTCCGCCGTCACCCGCTCCGGCCCAGTGACCCCATTCTCACACTGAAGCATGGCAGGAGCCAGGTATGACTCTATACAAAGTAATACCACAGTTGCTAGGTTAGGTTAAATTAGGGTTGATAGGGTTGTTGCTAGGGGTGAAAAAATGTGGGGAGCGCCGAACCAGCAGGCGCAGAACGTGCCACCCAGCTGGCATCCACCGTCACCCGCTCTGGCCCGCTGACCCCCTCTCACACTACTCCATGGCAGGAGATAGTTACGACTTTATGCAAAGTAACACCACAGATGACGTGTTAGGTTAGGATTGGGTGGGTTATTGCAGAGCGTGAAGCATAACAGTGGAAAATTACAACTCGATAACTTAAATTTACAAAACTGAAATCATTATTAAAATATTTTCTCTTTTCGAACAAATAACATATTAATGTACATTCATCAAATACATTATATCGAAATTTGAAGGCCCAGATATTTATTTATTTATATATGAACGCCTAGAAGGCTTTTATATGTCGATACATTTATCACATAGGAGTATAATTATATAGTACGTGAAATAATAATTAGAGTGTAAGTTAAAGATATAAACTTTTTAAAGTCTACATTGGATAAAAAACATGCAACCGATTGTTTCTTCCTTTCCAACGAAATCAAGACTTAATAAATTATTTATTTATTTATTTGATTATACGCCCATCATGGCTTTTACCATGGATTTTAGAACATAATATAAAGAGCTATCGAAAATTACAAGTACATAGAGATTCTAAACCATAAAGTAATGAACAATCTTTTACAAATGTTTAACAGTGACTTAAAATAGAAAACCAACACAATATTATAACACAGATCATTAACGCTACATTATCCAAGCTACAATATTACTGTGTCAGACGTGTTCGCCTCTTCTGCAATGTTTTGACGCGGCCATTTGATAAACACATTTGTTATATTCCACTTGTATAGAGTATGTCTAATTTGCAAGGGAGTCAGGTCGTATAATAAATATTATTTCGCTGTCCGCAAAAAGACCCCGACTCCTGATCCCTTTGTGAATGTATACTGCGCGGTCTGTGAGAAACATATTCTCAGTGACCGCTCAGATAATGAATGACTTGAATAAAACGTCAGAGCGGTATGGCAGTGCGAGGGGGAAAGTGCTTGTCGGACATGCTCAGAATGCGGTAGCTCTGTGAGTCTCGTTGGCCACCTTAAATAGTCTACGAAAACCACGTCTAGTCAGTTAGCCTGCGACCGCCCGTTCGACAAGATGCTCCACTCCCTCGACTGCTCTGCCCGCTATAACTTCTGCTTTACACGCCATCTTTCTTTCTGACCACCGCTCACCCTGGACACCCATCGGACTACTGCCTCTCACTGGATCTAGACCAAGCATCATCAAACGGACACGGCCCCGAGCTCTACTAATAATTCTGCATGAATTGGGTTTTTGTGCAGAATTACATTGCTAAGTACAAGAGTCATCAATGAGGTCTTGTCGTCAGTGTCTTTTCCCCCTTCGCAAGGGATCGACATAGGTTGTGCTTTCTCCCCTCCCAGCCCATTACAATTCGCTTATATGCCATTACGTCTGGTACAATTACATATTGTAGGATTCATCAAAGTGCTGGTATAAATGACGCTTTACTGTATAAATGGAGTCAGCAAATACATCAAAAGCATCTCCAAACCTGTTGACCAGATCATGCATCCTACTGGTCAATAAATGAGACTGATAGTTGGTTGTGCAAGTGTTGCAGAAAAATGTTACAGTTTGTCTTGTGTTCCTCGTCAGTACATTTAATTTAATAGTGGGGAGGATGGCAGGGCTGTCAATTACGTTGTTAATGATTCTATATAATACAACTAGGTCTACCATAATTCTCCTGTCAGACAGCGTAATCAGATGCAAATGATTCATCAAACTTGCATAAGTAATATTTTCAATTGTAATTTTGAGTTTAATATTTATATATGAGGTGTGTTCAAAACAAAAGGCGAATTTTGAATTTTCGCAGGCTGTGTACATTCGATTATCGAATTTTTTTTTTGTTATGTTGGTACACATATGTTTATCATATGTTAGCATTATCAGCCATTTTGAATTAGTGGTTTGTTTTTGACAACTGTTTGTTAGTCACGTTTTTGTGTGTTCTTCGATTTTTTACTTTTGAAAAAAATGGATCAAAGAATATGTATTAAATTTTGCGTTAAAAATGAAATAAAATGCTACAATGCACTTATAATGTTGACTGTGGCATTCGGCGAGTCTACTTTGCCTCAAAAAAGTGTTTATAAATGGTACAAGCACTTTACAGAAGGCCGAGAAGATGTTAATGACGATGAGCGTCCTGGAGTTGCAACCACGTCAACAAACGAAGAAAACATCGAAACAGTGAAGAAAATAGTTTTGGAAAATCGTCGAATCACTATTAGGGAAGTTGCAGAGGATGTTGGCATATCAATCGGCTCATGCCATGCAACTTTCTCGGATGTTTTGGGCATGAAACGTGTGGCAGCGAAGTTTGTTCCGAAATTGCAAAATTTTGAGTAAAAGCAACGTCGCATTAGTATTGCTCAGGAGTTGTTGAATGACGTCAACGACAATCCAGATTTGCTCAAAAGGGTCCATAACTGGTGATGAAACGTGGGTATATGGTTATGACGTAGAAACCAAGGCCCAATCATACCAATGGAAGCGGCCAGAAGAGCCAAGACTGAAAAAAGCACGCCAAGTTCGATCAAATGTGAAGGTTTTGCTCACTGTATTCTTCGATTACAATGGCGTGGTGCATCATGAGTTCTTGCCAACAGGTCGTAAGGTTAATAAAGAATACTACAAGGAAGTTATGCAACGTTTGCGTGAAGCAATACGGCTCAAACGATCAGAATTGTGGAAAAACAAATCATGGATTTTGTATCACGATAATGCACCAGCTCACACATCAATGCTTGTTCGTGATTATTTGGCCAAAAACAACACCGTAATCATGTCTCAACCACCGTATTCACCAGATTTGGCTCCCTGCGACTTTTTCCTATTCCCGAAACTGAAGAGACCAATGAAAGGGAAGTGTTTTGCCACAATTGATGAGATAAAGTCAGAATCGAAGAACGAGCTGATGGCCATACCGAAAAGCGCATTCCAGAAGTGCTTCGAGGATTGGAAGAAGAGCTGGCATAAGTGCATTATATCTGAGGGGGATTACTTTGAAGGGGAGAAAATGGATATTGATGAATAAATAAATACTTTTTGAAAAAATTTGAAATTCACCTTTTCTTTTGAACACACCTCGTATATTGTTAGAGTGTACTTTATACAAAGGGGACCAAATAGGTGAATTATACTCCACTTGACTTCTAACTAATGAAGTGTAGAGCTTTCTCATACAATCTTTAGACTTGAAATATATTAAAGTTCTGCAAAGGAAGCCAAGAATCTTTAAAGCCTAGTTAGTTATATTGTTAATGTGTGTAATGAAAGTGGAATATACCTAATGATGGTAAGAAGTCCCTCTCCTTTCCTCTGCAAGCTTCCAGGTTGTCAGGGCATAAGTTCCACAATCTTGTTAGCTCTGCACTGAAAATCAAAAGCAGTGCAAATATGTTACACTAGCTGTCGTGTACATGGATGGTTTGGAGTGAAGTTTTGAGGTTAATTCTAGTAAACTGGATGCAATAATGAAAGGTGGAAGCAAAACTCTGCTAGTAAATAAAAATAAGTTGTACTTTGAATGTGGGCATAAAACACTAGAATTTCAAGACGGCTGCCTAAATTTAGCATTTTGAGTTTAGATTCGACTTCAGCTACCCGATAACTGTCGTCCCTATACCGATTTTGAAATAAATCAGTGCAGAACTCTTCAAATTCAAGATGGCTGCCGAAATTAAGTATTTTCACAAAATATTCCAGCGCACCCCTAACCTGCCCTATAGTGATTTTAAACCAAATCAGTGGAAAACTCTAGATTGTATATTAGTATGGACCGCCACAGTATGGCGAAAAAAAGCGCTAGTGATAAAAAGTTGTCTTAGGTCTTTAATGTTAATAAAATATAAAAAAAGTTAATTAATATTATCATTTTTAGGTTCCACAAAGTGAAAGCGCTATCTGCGCGACGAGGCGGGAGAGTTCTATGACATAGGCATAAAAAAAATGGTACACCGCATGCAAAAATGGATCGATGGTGATTATGTAGAAAAATAGGAAAAAGCCCAAGCTTTCCAAATATGTACGTGTTAATGCAAATAAATGTGTTTTACCCTGCGAAAAATCATTGGAAATCTTATTTTACAGACAGCCCTCATATATTGCACCATACTGAGGAAAGGAAAAAATTCTGAGTTTGATAACGATTTTAGGAGATATTCTTGAGTTATCACCTCATCGTTGCAGATTGTAACCCTCCTCCAATGATCCTGTTCAACTAGACTCCTCCACTCCTCACTTTTAAAGGGTACATTGTTGGTAATAAATAAAAACATAAACCACGCAGAATGTGCCAACACAAGATACCTACAATAGAGGTTGCTTACTTTCCCATGAAGAACTTCCCCTGGGCTTCCTGCTCCCGCACCACCTCCCCAAGTAGCCTCGACTTCGGCTGTAGGATTTTCCTGAAATCCTCCGACACATGCAGGTCTGAGGCAGTTGATGACTTCAACTTTTGGAATTCTGAAACAATTAAAAGAGTATACACTGATATTCTTAAAAAGATATTCAACATATCGGGAAAAACAAGTGGTAACCTTACGAGCAGGTTTTTTTGAACAGCAAATGAATGAGAAATATTTTGTGTAAACCACTACAATTTAAATAGTGGTTTACACAAAGTATTTCTGATTAAAAATGACACAAGACAGTAATTTCACATCCATTGAAGAAGTAGTTATTATCGTCTTAGCATAAAATGTCATCTGACAGATATGTCAACATATATTTAATTTTAATTAGACAGATTTTCAACAAAATATGGATAAAGCTAACCCAGATAAGCCAATTGTCTTTTTAAAATGACACGTTTTTGAACCCCCATGGAATTATGATCTTTTTTCAAGTTTTAAAACTTTTTTGTCAAAGTTAACTATAAAAAAGTTTTTTTTTTTCAATAAATGTGTTATACATAATACTTCTAATCATCCATTTTCTCAAAAATTATCAGCTTTTCATTCTATGCTTAGTAGATTAGTTAATATACCACTATCAAATAATAATTTTAAGAAAGAATTAAATATAATTAAACAGATTGCAATAAATAATGGTTATAGTACTAAATTAATAAACAATATGTTAAACAAAAAGCTTAAGAAAAAAATTATTAAATCTTATGTATATCCACAAATAACTGATGTTAATAAACAATGGAGAAAAATATTATTTTAAATAACAATACCGCAAATTTAATAATTAAAAACTTGCCAAATACTATCCAACCAGCTTTTTATACCAATAATAAATTAAAAAATACATTTTAAATAACAAAGATAAAGATAATATTTTGAATAAATCGGGAGTATATAAATTGATTTGTAATGATTGCAACTATTTTTACATCGAAAGACTTGTAGAAATTTCAGTATTAGGGTTAAGGAACACCTAAGATGTTTAAATAATAATAACTATTCTGAATTTGCAAATCATATTTTAGAAACCAATCATTCGTTTGATATAAATAAATGTTTAAAAGTTTTACATACAAATACAACTGGTTTACAATTAGATAAATTTGAAATTTCAGAAATGAGAAAAAGTGTTAATAGCGAATTAAATTTAATAAATAATCAAATATTTTTTTAAAATAGCTATCTCTTAAATTTATTTTCATATTAATATTAATAATAATAATTTTTATTTATATTTATATTTCTAATTTAAATGTATTATTCAATGTTTTATAATTATTTTGTCATTAACATTTAGAATTATTAATATTTGATCTGTTACTTACCTACTTTAATTCATTTTTGTTTATGCTCATATTTTGTATATTCTTAAATTATTGTTTTAAATTTTTATCATTTTTCTATACTTGAAATTATTTTTTAGTATTCATTTATTCCTGAAGATTGCTATCGAAACATGTAGAAATATTAATATATTTTAAGTAAAGTGGTATATACAAAGTGTATTTTCAATTATATAATAAAAATTCTGTATTTTCATATAAAGCGGTAACTTGGTGATGTGACATTATAATTTAAAAAATAAAACAATAACTTTGTTTACATCACTTTTATTTATACTTTTGCCGGCCAGGTTTCGCTGCTACCGTAGCTTCTTCAGGGCAGTATACAACTGTTCAGATGCCCTGAAGAAGCTACAGTAGTAGCGAAACCCGGTCGGCAAAAGTACAAATAAAAGTGATGTAAACAAAGTTAATTTTTAAATAATAAAAATTCGTTTGTTTGGTGCATTAATCAAGTAAAAGTGAAATAACATTACTTACCAGGGCAGCCTTCATTCTTCCAAGTATTCCAGTGTTCCTCTCTCTTGAGGATGTGCTTGACAGAAGTGGCAAAGTTCTTGCCGTCGGGAGGTGTTTCCGACAACAATTTGAAGACGGTGTCTGTTGTCTCCTTAACCCACTCTGATTGGTCGATTTTCAGGTCAAATGATTCCCTAAAGAATACAAATAATTGCTTTTTAAATACATAATGTCAAAAAAAGGTAAAGATGATGGGAGAAATATC